>JAANBB010000188.1:0-72545 GCA_014621425.1 Cylindrodendrum hubeiense | reverse complement strand
CTCCGAGCCAGCCAGCCAGTCAACCCGCGCATCCGGACTGGACTGGGACTGGACTGGGACTTGGCCCGGGTCTTGGCGCTGCCTCCAGCTCCAACTCCAGCTCCAGCGCGGCCAAGAAACTCGAGCTGAAACCCGGCCCCAGGGGCTAGTCCCACGCCGCGAGCCCGTCTCATCATGACGAGGAAACGGACTCCACGCCGGCCATGACCATGGATGATGACCCATTGACCATTGGCTATTGAACACCGGCGCCTGGAGGTGGGCCAGGAACAAGGAGAAAAAACTTCCGAAGGCAGGGTAATATCGCCCACAACGGAAATCTTCCCAACGCACACATGCACATCCGCATATCCGTCATGCACACTCGCAACGAGACAACGAGATTACAGACGCCGAGAGAGATCCGTTGCCCCTGACCCTGGTTCGGTCCCGGGGCTCTCCCCGGCGCGCGCACCCCCTGTGGCCCTGTGGAGCACGGGCACCGCATGGCGCCCCGCCCATCAACGACGGCCCATGGACGGCCCACAGACGGCCCATGAACCATGGCCGGTCCCATGCCATGCACCGCGTTCGAAGTGGAAATGGAACAAGTGAGGCAGTGAGGCTCCTGCAGGCTTGTGCATGCTCTCGGTGGCTATCGGTGGCTACCGATGGCTACTGGTGGCTCCTGGTGGCCCTTACAGGGTGCTGAGGCAGCTGAGGCTCCTCTCCGATGGTGGCGAGGCTGCATCTTTCCCCGGGAACCCAAACCATGGGACCACCCCCTGGCGATTAGTGATCAACCACTGAGCCCTGCCCTGCTGGGATGCAACGGCGCTGCTCGAGAGTACCGTACTCGTACGGCCTCAACCGATGCATCGCTCTCGAAAACATCCCAACTTGTCCGTGCTAACAGCGCGAATCGGCGCCGTCGCTGCTCGTCATGAACAGCCGCGCTGAGCATGGGTCGTTGACTCGTGGCCGGCACGTCGGCCCACAAGCCCCAGCTCCTCCACGCGCTGCTTGTCTTGGCCTGTCTTGGCCTGTCTTGGCTCTGTCTTGCCCCGGCGCCCTCCGTGGTACGCTCCGTTCAATCTCCTACACGCCCCTCACCCCCCGCCGCGGGCGAGCGTCAGCGCCGGCTACAGGGCCAGCTCAAAACCTGCTCCAGCTACAGCACTACAGGGCCCTTCCCACTATACCTCCACTATAACTGGACTCCACCACCCACTAATCAGGTGGTGTCGCGCTGCTGGCAGCGCCCAACCTCGGCCCTCTTACGCAATATTAGTGGCTCGCCCAAGTCCTACCCCGTCGACGGCATCATCGAACCGAGTGCCAGCGTTTGTCATTTAAACCTGATGCATGCGATGACTTCATATCGCCTGCTCCCAGGGGGTGGACACCCGGCCGGGGAAGTGGTCATTATTCCCGGTCTTTCTTCTTTCTTCTATCTCTCTTTCTTTTCTTGTCTTGTTTTCTCATTGGGATTTGGTCGGGTTGCCTGCATTGGGAAATTCCGCATTTTCATCTTTGGCTTCAACTTCACTTCTACATCTGTACTTTTAGACAATACCACCCAGCGTGCTTCATAATTTTCTTCTCATATCCAGATAGACTAGGCGCCAAATGATTACTACACCATGATACTTTTAAACCTTCTTCATCGCCTTAATGCTCTGACTGTTCTGCCAGCATTCCTCGTGAGCGCCTGCAGCCTTCGATAGGTATAGCCACTGCTTGCTCAGCCGCGGATTACGATGTGATGACGAAACCCCACGAAACCCCAACCCCCAGAGCACGTTGTCACACCTTATCATATGTCGTCGTCTAGAAGTTTGGGGAGGCAGTCATCCTCCCCACCAATGTGAGAAACATTGTCTTTGCTGTCTCACCTTACTCGTCACGCATGATCTTGCCTGGCCCTGCTGACTTTGTTTCACGTCATATTCAGCCCATGAGAGCCATTTAACCGCATGCTCACTCCTCAAAGGGAAGCCTGCAGATCGATCCCAAAATCACGGAAATTTTCAGCTGTGGCTTGAGCGGCAGGTGTCGCCGGCGCGCTCTTAGTTGAGACATACTGTCCACGGGTTCTTATCAATGCCAGTTTTCGCCACGAAAGCTGAGCCATCCGTTGGTCAGTAACTAGTTGCAAAATGACGATTGACAATGTGTTATGGAATCAAAGGCTAACTAGACTGGAGCAGAATACAACCCCTTCGAATGCACGTTCTCTTCACCCTCGGTATTGCGGCAGAGGCCGTCCAGGTCGACCGGCCTGGTTCCGGCAGAGTGGGGGTCCGGCGAGGCCCGGCCCTTCGTCGACGGCCGGTTGGCTGAACGGGCTTGGCAGGTTCCGATCGGCTTTCGTGGGGGTCTCTGCGGTCTCGATGCACCGACCCGCCGCCCCACTCCACGCCTTTGATGCCCGGGAGTTGGGCATTGATATCATCCGTCCAACTGCCGCTCGTGTACCGTGTAAGGTGGTATTGACTGATACGGGAAGGCTTTCGACAACACGACAAGGAACACCAGGCCCATCGACCTTCAAGCGAGGACCAACCACCGGGTTCGTCAATGCCAAGATGTTCCTGTGGTTCGATGCCGAGGGATCCCATTACGGCGAGGTCTCCACTCAAGGTGACCGAAAACTCGCTGTGCTGGACAAACGAGAACCTCGTAAATGCAGGCTAAAATTTGTCAATACCCACATGGGGTACGGCTTGCAGCCGTCCCAGTACCATTCGTCCATCCAGTCGTTCCATGCCAAGGCCGGACCGAGTTGCAGGACCGACACGAACCCGTTGTACGGGACTAGGGGTTCGGGAGGTAAAGTTGTGGCTTCTTCAACACCACACGTGCTGCGCATCAATCTAACCTACTGCTGAATGGACCAGACCATGACATACGCCCCCCTTTTCACACACGGTTGGCTCAAGCACCAAGCCCCCGCAGACAAAAAGGGCGGCTTTCGCGTCTACAACAAATCCCCAAGGCGTGATAGTCACCCTCATTGGGTCAGTAAGGTTCCCTAGCAGCATCAATGTATCACACGAGACCTTTGCGAAGGATGAATATTACTCCCCTCTAGCGCATATGTCAGAAACCTCCAAGGTGTGATAGACCTCCAGCTGGGAGGGGACCCCCTGTCCATGGACAATTTGTCCTGGGGTTCGTATTTCAGCCGCAAAGTCATCAGGATAAGCGAGACCTTGTTCCGCAATGTGGGCTGTGCGTACATACATGATCGACGAAGGGTACGGTGATGAGCGCGGGAGTGACATGCCACCGTTCTTGGTATCGACTTGTCAGCTTCCAGGGCCTCCGCGTTAGAGACGCCGGCACATTTAGGCCGATGAGGGGGACGAAAACGCAGAGTGCGTTCCGCGGACCGTCTCATGGGGCAGCACCTCGATACTGTTCTATTCGCTGGGGACAAGGGTGAGACGCACCTTGATGGACTCGTCGCTCGTTTGGGGAAAGCGAACAGATTTAAAGTTTGTATTGGAGCCGCTGATGCACATTGACGGACGGCCTCGGCTTAATAGGCCACTGCACACGCTCGTCTACGCACAATAGCACGCTTAAATCCTTAGTTACAGAGCATAATCGCGAATCCCTGCCACCGTCAACCCAAGATGCTGTTGGTTGCCGTTTTCCCAAACTGTTTACGAACAGCCCGTATACAGATGCCTGAACCATGACGCCGCTCAGCCCTCATCCTGCCGACTTGGGCCCGGCCACGCCCAAATCTATATTCGCCGTTGAGCCCAGGAGGCTTTGTAATCCCTGGATAATGCGCTGCGTCATAAGGTGGCTTCCTGAGACATGGCCAGGTTGAGCTGAGCTAACACCTAAACGTGACCTTGCTCATGCAAATGGCCCAAGTTGTTCATACTACGTAGTATGTGTAGCAAGGGACAGACCAACAAAAGAAAGAATGGCACGAAAAAGAAAAGAGAGCTGCAACCCAAAACTCAATACAAAACTCACCTCTCGCTAAATGCAACGCTGGCATCATCCTTCAAGCAGCCAGTTCCTCATTCTGACGCGTGGTGGTGCCCCAACCGGCGGGATAGACCTCCGTCGCCATGGTACGATCACGGGGTCCGCTGAGCGGTGAGAACATCCCTAGATCCGTGACGAAGTGACCTAGCCCTAAACTCTGAAACAGAATAGTTCATCCACACGAATGAGAAGGCCGTCACACCCGGGCGTCGAAGTCAAGAGGAGCAGCAATAACGCCCTCGGGATGTGGTGGGTTGGGTTATTGACCGTCTGCTTAGGCCCTGCAGTAGGACCGTCCATCCCTATTTCTCCGACTCGAAGGCAGCTCGGCTGGCCTAACCCCGCATGCGTCGTACGTGTGCCTGGATACCCATCGCAACGGCCATGAGACGGCCTCGAGCCTAGAACCTGGTATTTCCTTCTTCGCCCCGGCTTCGGCGTCCCCTTTCTAGTTCACTACTCGCCCTGACGCTCCCGCCGAACAGGAAGCCCCGAGATGGCTTCGGCTGCGGAGACGTTTCATCTCTTCAACGTCTTCATCGAAGGGTCTGGATTGATCCCCGTCTTCTGGTCCCCTGGGCGGCGTCCAGCCCAGGGGTTTTACCGGAGGGGAGAAAAATCTAGAACCGGGCTCCCGGACCCTGTGCAAAGTTTCCTTTGGGGGTGGCCTCGCGGTGCGTAGCCTAGAAAAACGGTAAGTTAGGCGAACAAGGAGAAACTCAATAATATGGAGAGTCGAGGCGTATTAAAGGGCGTGAGAATCAATAGTCGGAAAGTGGATGAGTCGGGCTTCTAGAACACTGCCCAAACGGGAATCGCGAGGAGACGCTTTGTCCAAGTTGGGCTGTCTGTCTCAATAGAAGGTTTACCTACGTCCCTTATTTGAGACTGGCTTGGCGCCGGCCACGACTGATGAAAGACAATAGTGTTTCAATAGACAAAGGTTGTTTTTATATGGGCGCCGCGAGGCGGCAGTCCGTCGCCTGAACTGAGTTGGGGGGGTGTAAGTCGGCACACCACCACAAGCCCATGTACACGGTACATCGACGACCAAGTCTGAGGCTAAAGAGAAGGGGGCCGCCGTAGCAGAAACCACCACCGAAGCGTAGGTTTGAGCCTGCGGTGATGGTGGAGATGAACGTGGATAATGCCACCACGCGCGACCCGACGGCGTGGTCCACTCGTGTTCGTACAGTATTGGGTTTTGACCAAGAGGATCCGCGGCCTGCGTTGGCAGAGTTTATGGGAGAACCGCCGCCAGGCCCCCGGTACGTGGAGGGTTTCCAGAAGGAAGAACTAGGTCGGCGAAGGCGGCGATGACGTCGAGGCAAGGGGTTACGGTAGTTCCGAAGAAGATAATCGAATAGGTGCGAGACGTCAAGCGGCATGGATGGTGTTAATGCGATGAATGAGGCTCTCCCCATCTCGATTTTGACAGCGGATCTACCCAGTGATCGATGCCGGGGTCTGAAAGGAGGAGATTATCAGCCATGACAGGGATGCCCGTGCCCAGTTGTGCGCCAATTCAACATGGTGTGCAGCGCCCAGTCCAATACCAACCGTGCCAAGTGGTAGGGGGCTACCGAAAGAAGGGGGGAGGGGAGGGAGAGTGCAAGCTACGTAGTAGGTTAAGGTGACTGGTGCGTTGTTGGTCAATTGATAGTCAGTCATGGTCATGGCCCCGTCATTGTCTCATTTTGATCCGCTGGCGTCGGAATGTCGGGGTGTCTCCCCGATGTTTACACGCACGTTTCCTCTTTTCGTTGGCACATGAGCGCTTCGGGCTTCCTCATACTTGTCACTTTCCGTCATCTCGGTCCACCCCAGCCACGAGGATGAAACCACTCCGGACGGAAAGTGGGAGATGGATCAGCAACCATTATTTCCTTCTATGAACATTCTGCGACCACGCCTTGTCGCTGACTCGGCGCGCGGCCCGCCGGGAGAGGGTGGGTTCTAGAAAAGGAGATTCTATGTTTCACTTCCTAGCCCACCGGGTTGGGGAGCCATGACTTCTAGTGAACTGGGCAAGGCGGAAGGTTATTTGACGCCCGGCAAGCCCGGCGGAAAAGAAGCTCTGGTAGAAGACCTGACCGATCACCGGTCGGCAGTATGGTCTCGTAGGTCCGGGGTTTCACCCGACGCTGCAGAGATAGTAGAAAGTTTATCAGCCCTTACTCTCCACGGGGGACTTCTGGAAACGAATCCAGGACTCAGCATTCACATATCAACCACAGAGAAGGTTCTCGTTGGGGCAGTTACTCGAGCTTAACGGGACACGATGATCATGTCCGCTCCCGAAAATCGTCGGCATCCAAGGGTGCATGGCAGGAACTCGGCGCGGGAACCTTAGAATGGGAAGTATCTTGGAAAGTATCTCGGGAACTCTGATGGTTTAGGAGATTTTGTTGGGCGGTGAACTTTCAGGGCTGATCATCCGCAGTGTATTGGGGGGTTCAATGATGGTTTCGGGGATTCGATGTTGACCTCGGGGACCTGACAATGGCTTCGGGGACCTGACAATGACTTGGGAGGGCTCACGGCAGGCGTCGGAGGGGACTTCGGCCATCTCACCGTCAGGCGCGGGGATCTCGCAACGATATCGGGGCGTGGTGGTTCATGATGACTTCACCGAGGCACTTGTCACGTTCCTGAGTGGCAACGACGTTTAAACGCTACCGCATGTGGACGTAAGGTTGGCCTGGTCCCTTGAAGCCTCTGCCGCGGCGAGGCACAAAGCTTAATCCAGAAAGTCGGTGAGGATAGCCCTACTAGGTGGTCACACGGGTGGTGTATAGAGTGTGTAGGGTGTATAGGGCGGCCACTGACGCAGCAGCGCCCCGGCAGTTGAAAGAGACTCCAGAAACGAGATGCCGCACCCGTGGGATTGGGTCGCGAGGTTCTGATTGTCCATTGGACAGGGAGGTTTCTGTTCCTGGAGACGACAGTTTTAACGCGCGTGGTCACGCCGGGCGGTGATTGGGCTGGGGCGTCCCAGGCTCCAGCAGCCCGGGAGCTTGCAGCGCCTACAGCGCCTCTCCAGCGCCTCTCCAGCGCTTCACACCTCTGCCCCGGGACAATACCAAACAGCCTTTCGGCCTTTTACAGGGGGCTAGGACACCTGCCGCCTGCACGAGCAGTGACGCCATAACAGAATCCGCTAACTCCATTGGCGTTGGAGCATCACCCAAGCAGCTCCTGGTCCACCTGCCAACCGCCGTGGAGGGGCAGCTCGACCCAGCAACCGCCTGTACTTGCGCTGAGAAGAGAGCGAGGCTCAGCACCGACGCGGCCATGCGTGCGGGCGGCACGAGAAACACGGTCGCGATGCATCACGGCCTGTGAAGCAGCCGCGAGGCAATGCATTTGTTTTCCTGCAGTTTGATGGTCGCGCGGGCTCGCTGGTTGGTTGGTTGGCGTTGTCTGGTTGTCGCTCGTAGCTACGATGCAGGCCCGTCTTGTAGGCGGCCAGTGAGGTTCTCGACACCCGTGTCGCCCTCAACAAGGAGAAGACGGTCGAGTCGTCCCATTAAGCAGGCCACCCGAAGGCGCTTCCAATGCCGCTTCTCCCGAATGCGAGGACCTACACTGAGCTGGCGAGAAATTGCAAGTGCAAGGGGGGAGCGCGCCTTTTATTAAGAAGGATCCTGAGCCGCCCTCCACCTCCCCCATGTCAATTAGGTTATCTTGGTTGCTTGGACAATACACAGCCATCCATCCACTCAGAGTCTCAACCCCCGATCCCATCCATCTCGCCCATCTCGCCCATCCCGTCTATCCCAACTCCACCCTTTCACTCGAATTCGCAGACACTGCAGTTCATCGTCATTCTGTGGAGCATTTATGCTACAGAGCATCGAATCTATTCAACTGTCGATCCCATTGACTTGCATAGCTCCAGCAAGCTTTCCGCCCATCACTATCGACTCCAGCATCAACCCCAGCATCAACCCTAGCATCAGTCCTAGGTTCAGCATCACCACCGGTCAACCAACATCAGCTCCAGCCTAGCTCAAGGTAGAGAAATCTCTCTCGCCAGACCTCACACGAGACACCTCATCCAGCCAGCTCCAAGTTCTCGGCATCGCCGTCAAAACCGCCAACATGATGATCGGAACCAACATGATCAAGATGATCCTGCGCTGTGTCGCTCTGCTCATAACGGTTCTCCTCACAGCTATGATTGGCAACGTCATCGCGACCAACATCGACGGCTATGGGTCAGCCACGGCAGCTATCAACTTCGTCATGTTCGTCACCGTCGTCTCTTGGATCACCTGCATAGTAGGCATCGGCTCATTCTTCGCCTCGATCCTCTCCAACCCCATGATCCAGACGCCCTTGGATTCTGCCGCCGTTCTCTTCACCTTCATCGCTGCCATTGTCGTATCAGCCAAACTGCGCATGGTTGACTGTGGTGATATCGTTGACAAGAAGATGCCCCATGAGTGGATCGCCTGGGGAGGGCCCAACGACGAGGGGCGGTGCCGTGAGCTCCAGGCCAGTGCCGTCTTCAGCTGGTTCCTCCTTACCTGCTTTTCTGGCAGTTTGTTCTTCACCCTCAAAGACGCCCGCGAGCACCTTGGTGGTTCTTTCCGGGCCGCTTCAAGACCCAGCATGTCCCAGCTTAACGTCTAATGGGCCAAACCAAGATGGTCGACAATGACACAACACGACACAACACGACACGACACAACATGACGCACAATGCAAGCCAACAAACACCCTCTTCACGGCTGCATTTACGTCGTCGCACTCGAATCCAGAACCCTCGAGCTGGAGCAAAAGCCGAGGCTGGATTGGTTTGTCACCCATACGGCGCGCTGGGCAGCGCCGGGCACTTTTGAGACTTTGGCGCAGGAAGACGGTATATATCATGTTAGCAAGGCGAGGTTTTATGGGTTGCTTTCTTCGCAATAGTAATGTTCGAGCATGGGTAATGTTATCATGTGTACAAAAGGTGGTACGGCGAAGGCCAGGCCACGAGAGGGTCAGAGGAATGGGCAATGACTGTATAGTTGATTCAATTCTGCCACACGCATGATGGCGTTTGTCCCAATACCAAGGTTGTTTTGGTAAAATTTCTGTGCACTTGAAACTCTTCGTGATATATTGAGTCGCCTTGCCCGTGCTGTGTGTCCTGCTCCTCACGCAATCGTACCGGCTGCGTATGGTTCATTCATCTATTGTTGAGAGGCGCAAACCCAAATCCATTAACACCATTATGAAGCCTTAAATATTCCCGAGAGGTTCGTCCTCCCTTCTTCTTCCTATTCTTCTTCTATCGTGCCATCGCTCAGGCATTCACGGATGCTCGCCATCCTCTCGTCTATAGCGTTGCCGCTGCCCCTACTGCCCCCGCGACATTAAATGCCTTCTTGTTGGTCCATCGAACATCGACGTTGTGTATCCATGCCATATATCGCGTCCAACCTAAAAGAGAGACTCTGTTAGCAACGTTCGCTCGCTCGCTCGATCAAACACGAGGCGGGAACGGAGGGTGTGTGTCCTACTCCAGTATGCAAATTTCCGGCCAAAGAATTTGCCCATCCAGGGTACGATCATCATGGTGAGGATGAGCTGCAGCTGTTCTAAACTGCGCTCCCACTCTTCTTGTGCGTCGGAGTCGGCCTCGGAGTAGATGTCGTCGGTGGACATGGAGGGGAGGGAGTCGACATCGTCCTTGTCATCTGCCACGTCGTGCAGCAGGTCGACGAGGGATTCGGCGCTGGCCATTGCGGCGGCTGAGTCGAGGGTAGGTATATAGCCCGCGGGGGGAGGAGGGTTGGATGGAGCGGCGCAAGCTCGGTGCGGGGAGGTTGATGTTGCTTGGGCGGAGCTCGGATAGCAGTCGAGGATAGGCGGGAACTCGGATCACGGGTTACGGTGGGAGCTTGGAGGACTGAGGCGCAAATGAGGTGGTGGAGATGAGGCGGCCGGATATAGAGGTGGGTTTGAAACGAGGGAAACGAATACTCCTGGACGGGACCTCCAGAAACGACAGCAGAACACAACCAAGGCGACAACTCCGTCACATAACTATTGCCGAGGAGGGCGTCTTCGGTGTCGTCGTCGCATCGGCTCCCCGGGCTGGCGCTCCGAGCTGGAGAAGCAACGGAGAGGTGTGATTGGCCAGGGTGGTGGTGGTTGCGCGCACGTGACTACCAGCGTGACCTGCTCAGCCCGGGCTCGGTTCGCCAAGATTGGGCAGGTACCTTAGGTCATCAGTAGTAGCGTCCGAGTCGGCCATGACGTTCGGCCTGATTTCCCTCGCCCCTCGCCAGCATCGTCAACTTCACGGCCCCAGACAAACCCAAGAGGAAAGGAAAAGCAACGAGCACGAGCAGCAACAGCCCGAGGCCGCCGGATCACCAACACACGACACGACCACGCCCGAAGCAAGCAGAGCCCGTGCCACTGGAACTGGACCCGGAGCCGGAACTGGACTCGCGCGCGCATCAGTGCCGTATCAGCAGCCAGCAACAAGCAGGCAAACAAGCAGCAACCATGGAAGGCCAAGTGAGTACCTAAGTTACCTAAGTTGCCTACCTACCTACCCACGGTCACCCTACACACGGGTGGCTACATACACAGCACCGCACCCAGAGCGTCTAGCCCTGTTTTACCCTCGCAGCTCGCACCTCTCCCACCACCTTTCCCACACCACAGCACTCGCTCCGCACCAAACAGCCCACCAAACAACCCACCAAACAAACGAGCTGCCCCTCCAAAAGCCATTATTTTTACCCCACCGTCCCTCGACACACGCTGCAGCAGTAGTGCGCAGTGCGCCGTGTGCAGTGCACCACCAACACACCCACAGAACTCCGTCCCACAGAACTGTCCACACTGTCCGCCTGCCCGCTACCACCTGCCCTGCACCAATTGTACCACCGCCTTCTCGCCATTTCTGGCCCAGCCTCGATTTGACTTCCTGAGTCACATTTTCCATCCGCCACCATCACCACAACCCTCAATCCTCCACCTCCACCTCCACCTCCACTTTCACCAAACCCACCACCCGTCCTCCTCCGGTACTAACAAGCTCTTTTTCTTTCCTTTGCAGCAACCCCGCGAACGCAAATCTCGCAAATCCGTTACATTTACCGACGAGCAAATCGTAGTCGACGCTGACGGTTCCGTGACCATGGTCAACGCTACCGACGATCCCAAGGAGACGGCCCAGTCCCACACGCCTCGTACGCCGCCGCTGACAGCCGCCCTTGGAGCCTTTACTGACCCCCAGCCCTCAGCCGTTGTGGACGACGCCCCCCCTGCCGACGAAGGCGGCCTGGACCTGTCCCTCCTCAAGAAGAAGAAGAAGAAGAAGGTCAAGACCGACGACGCCGAAGCTGACGATGCTGCCCCCGCCGAGGATGGTGGCCTGGACCTTTCCATGAAGAAGAAGAAGAAGAAGAAGGTCAAGGAGGCCGGTGCCGAGGACGACGAATTCACCGCCAAGCTCAAGGAGCTCGAGGTCAAGGATACCGAGGAGGGTGAGGAGCCCGCCCAGGAGGATGAGGGCGATATGGATGCCGGCACCGGCATCTGGGCCCACGAAGAGACCAAGCCCATCGTCTACACCATGCTCCTCAACCGTTTCTTCAGCCAGCTTGCCCAGAAGAACCCCGACCACGCCCTCAGCGGCACCAAGAGCTACAAGATCCCCCCGCCCCAGTGCATGCGTGAAGGCAACCGAAAGACCGTCTTCGCCAACATCGCCGATATCTGCAAGCGAATGAAGCGAACCGAGGAGCACGTCACTGCTTACCTCTTCGCCGAGTTGGGTACCAGTGGTTCAGTCGACGGTAGCCGAAGATTGGTTATCAAGGGTCGATTCCAGCAGAAGCAGATTGAGAACGTTGTCCGAAAATACATCAGTGAGTCTACCCCACTTCGTTGATACCCCCTGCCGGTGATGCACCCCGGATGCTAACAACAATCCCAGTCGAGTACGTCACTTGCAAGACCTGCAAATCGCCCGATACCGAGCTCAACAAGGGAGAGAACCGTCTTTACTTCATCACCTGCAACAACTGCGGATCCCGACGAAGTGTCACTGCTATCAAGACCGGTTTCTCTGCCCAGGTCGGCAAGCGAAGAAAGATGCAGGGTTAAGTTACCCAACTCTTTTTTCTCGCTTCCCCACGTCTGTGTCCCTACAGGCGACTTCTGTTTGGTCACAGCTGGTGTCTGGAAGCTGGTGGCCCTTTCGCGGTGCCTCTTACGATGCTGCCGTGACTACGTGGGCTTGGACGGCTCCCCGGCTGTCTGCACGGGCTTCGTCCCGGCTTGGTACCTTGAATGAGATGAGCGTGGTGTTCGGTTTTGATCGGGCATCGCCAGTAGGAGTCGGCCTCCTCGTGGGATGGTCCCTTAAAAAATGATTTCGGACCCGAGGGGAAATGGGTTTGGGTGCCAGGTTATCATGTGGCGCATGGGAGCATGTAAATAATGCCGGAATGACCAAGATTGCACAACAAAAGTGTATTCGCGACGAAAGTGATGTTCTGGATAGCGAATTCTCTACGTGGAATAGTGAAAATAGGACCATCAACGTACCATCTTCCATAGGTCTCTCAAAAATACGAAGGCCTACTTTACCCTCCCAAAGGAAACTTCACAAAAGCATCAAGGTCGGATAAACGTATATGAACCGCATGCAAAATAGCTCGCATGCTCAGCGTAAGTTCTTTATTACCAGCATAGGGAAATCCATTTCCTTCCATCCCAGGGGGAAATACCAGTCTCTGCCCCGAGATGTTGAGGCCTGCCACGCCCGTCATCCATTCCCCGTTTCATCTCACAGCTAGCAGCAGGAACAACGTAAGAGAAAACAAGCCAAAAGACGGGAAAAGCCATCTCCCTTCGCAGAGCCATCCCATTCCATCTCCAACCGATCCATGAGACCCCCTTTTGTGTGTACGTCTGTTTGTGTCTGATTCCAGCATCGCTCTCCTCGCGCTCGGAATCGCGAGGGCCGTAGTTTATAATACACGCGGTTATCGACAAAGAAAACAATAAAAACGAAAGAGAACGCCGCCCAATGACGTTGTTGCCCGGTCCTTAAATCTGTCCGAACAATGACACTCCGCTTGTGGTGCCGTTGGACTTGCTCGCAAAGAGCGACTTGCCAGTCGAGTTCTCCTCGATGGCAGCGCCCGCCTTGGTAGCATCGTCCAAAAGACCGTTAACCTCGACTCGAGCGGCGTTGAGAGTGGTGGGCACCCAATCCGCGAGTCGGTTCTTCTCTATGTACTGATGGAGGATCTTATCCTCATACTTCATAGCCTCGCTCAGCTTCGACTGAAAAGTGGTGTCGAAGTCGCGGAAACGGCGATCAAGGTGGTCCACAAATGAGCCCAGGGCCTCCTGAGGCGACAGGGGCCGAAACGGTTCTCGTGGGTCTTCTGTGCGGGGATTAGTAAAGCACTCAGCATCAGAAAGATTGTATGACTTACGAAACCTGACGCAATCCGCGAGCATTGCAAAGAGTTCGGTATCCGTCAGCCGCTCCACCACTTCGCGATCATCTTTGAGTTGGGTATCGTTGATCTTGGCCCAATCATCGCGAATGAACAGCCTCCTCCAGATGAGTCTCTTGGCCTCCTTCTTTTCGTCGTTGTGGCAGCTGCTATCCGCCACTTTAAGTGCCAACCAGAAGGGATGTGCCATCTCATCGTTTCCGTCTCTTGTCTCTGGGTTAAGGGAAATGAGCGTCAGCAGGTCGATGAGAGTCATTGCATCGAGAGCCTCATGTCTTAGCAATCGCTTCAATCCGTCCTCGAAGATTTGGTGCTGGGCCTTTTGCCTTCGTGGGATGTTCATGCTATGCGCCTCCATCGCGAAGTTGAGAGCAGCGGCATCATCCACCGCAGCGTAGGTGCTGGGGAAGATTTGGGCATAGAGGTGGTCCTGAATCTTGATGGCAATCAACTCATCATCAACCTTCTTCAGCCTCTCTTCGATGCGGGCCTCGTCGGAGACGACTTTCAAGGTGGCAGTGCCGGCATCCTTCTCCTCCATCTCAGCCAAAAGCGCCAGCTTTCCAAGACTCAGCTCAATCTTCTTATTCCACACTTGCTGCTCCTTGTTAAGAGCAAGCTCGACCAGCGTGTCAGCACTCTGGCCGACGTCCTTTTCCTGCTGAACATCGTTGATCCAGGATATCCTCGCCAGCTCTGGCTTGCTTCGGAGGAATTGGGTCTTAAAGCCAAGTTTGTCTAGGTCAAATTCCAAAACTGCCTCCACTCCATGCTTCTGAAGCATGAACTTGTACACTGGGAATGCAAAAGCTTGGCCATAGTTGGAAAAACTAGTTTCCAGCTTGGTCTTTTTAGCCTGTCGCACCATCTTAAGGTTTTGTGTCTCAACCTGAGCAAGACCAGGATCAGCAAGTTGTTTTTCCAAATCCTCAATATGGTCCAACAAGATGACTGCTAAAGCGTCCAGGGACTCGTGCTTCTCGGCAATGCTAGCTCCTTCCTCCCACTTCCCGGAGCGAGCTAGGGCAATAGACTTGTCGTATCGATCCGTCTGATACACCTGAGCAAAGTTTTGAGCCATGGTCTTCTGGTCCGAAGTCGTCATGCCCCAGCGAGCATATTCCAAAACGGATGTGAGCATGCCATCGGTGAGGAGAGGCAGGTCTTCGAAGATTTTGGTGATCACCTTCGGGTCCGGCTGGCTTGGCGACTTGGGCTTTTCGTCTCCCCGTCGGTTCTGGAGTACCCATTGATCAGAGAGATCAACGAGGCGTTTGACGTTGTTGGCGATGTAGTGACAGCCAGTCCAAGGCTCAGGTAGGTCCTCGTATCCATCACGTAGGATACCCATACGGAGTTCTTCGTAGCCGAGGCCATAATAGTTCAAGTTGTTCTTTCGGAAGTCGAGGGCTGCCACGTGAGTGCAGATGTTGACTTGAATTGCCTCGTGGACCATGACGGTGACCTTAGCATCGTCAAGGAGGTTGTCCTTGTACAAGGTCTTGATAACCTCATAAGCCCAGGCAACAAAGAGTTCAAGGCGGAAAATATCATTGACAAACCAGTGTCGGACTCGGTCAACCTCACCGATGTTAGCGACAGGGTTGTGCTTCTGGTCCTGGTGGATAAATTCCACAATCGACCCGATCAGGCTCTTCTTATCGTTAGCAGGACGGGCTGCGGTGAAGGCCTCGTGTCGCTTCCAGAGCATGATAGCTACATGCATCTTCTCGGCGTTGTACAGCAGGTTCCATCGAGTCTTGCGGTCAAGATCAGCTCCTGTCGTTCTCAGATGCGACATCAACCTCTCCAGTGCCTTTGATCGGGCTCGAAGATTGTCTTCCAACGATGCTGGAAGCGTCGAAATGTACGGAGTAGTTGAGCTAAGAATCTCGTGGCTCACTTCCAACGCCGCTCGCGCCGTCTCCTCCTTGGTGAACTTGATTTCCTGTCGGCCATCGAAGATCAACGGGTTGTCTTGCTTCACGCCAAAAAAGACAGCCTGTTCAAGCTTGCTCTTAGCGGAAACTTTTGGAGGTTGCTCACTGGCAAACTTGTCCACGTCGGTTGTCACGATCCGCACAACTCCCGCTCCTCGTACCATCAGAACCACAGCGGGGTTCTTGGTCTTGTGTCGGTGCAAACGGCTGTCTTCATGCCCGTGAATTGCAGGGGTTTCTTCTAAACCAGAGCCGATGATTTCGTGAACATCATCTTCCCGGAAGTCGACGACGTCCTCGAAAGCTGCTGGTAGAATGTGGCTGTCGGATTGAAGTTGAGAGTCTGGTGACTCGGGAGGGACTGCGATTGACGCGATGACGGTTGCGCGATCGAAAGCAACATATGCGACAAGGGCTGGTCGTGGGAGGTAGAGCCGAGGCCGTGTAGTCTGAGAGGGTGATGATGAGGTCGGAGTCGAGTAAGAGGTAAGGGGTCGGATCATTCCAATCTGACATTCTCTAGAAGTCAGGACGGCTTCGACCAAGGCGTAGCGTGAGGAGCTTCGAAGGGTTAGGCTGACGAGCAGCAAGAGGTGTTGCACCGTGGAGTCATCGGATGACATCGCCTCACTCAACCTAGTCAGCTCAAGGTATTTGGGTTCCAAACCCTTGGGCACATAGGTGAAATCCACAGCCTCGAAGGATTCTGCCGGGAATTCTCGAGAGCCAGGGTCTGTTTCCTGCAGCGCGGCGATAATGTCGTCGCGCACGTCTGCCTCCCCAATGATCTCGTTGTGGCCTCCTCGATGAACCTTCCATGCCTGCAGTCGACCCTTTCCAGTGAGCGCAACGACGTTCCTCTCTCCAACTCTGGCCGATCGATCGGCGCGGACAGCCGCGATATCTCCTCGTAGTGACAAGTTAGAAAACGCATGGCGAATGCTGCCAAAGATTCCGCTAGTTGAGGCTGAAAGGTTGTTGCGCAAGAATTGAACAGAGATTGACGGACGGCCATGGCCGTCGCGCACGTTGAGGTAAGCGAGTCGTCCAGAGTTGAAGGTCAGGATGAAGCCAGCAGATTCAGCGTTGGTGATGGCGACGACCTTCTCGCCAGATGCCATTCCTGTAATCATATGCTCGACGCCAGAACGGTCCTTCTTGATGAAGGCGAAGGTGGCCGCGCTAGAGATGGACTCCCAGTATACCACTTTTCCGCTGCCGGCCATGACCACAACCAAGCCAGGCTCGGTCGACGATGCGGAGGGGGAAACGAGGCATCCTACAGGAAGGGGATCGGTCGGTTTCGAGGCTGAGGGAAGGGTAAATGTGAAGGTTTCGGGTGATTGTGAGGTCGAGGTGTAGGGCCAAACGATGGCGTGGGCGGCGGTCAGGGTGAGAGCATACCCAGAGGTGGAGAAGATGTCGGCAGTTTGGTTACCTGTGGTCCGAACAGTGAGCAGGGACTTGAACGGTGAGGGTTGCGGAGGATAAACAACTTACCTGACCAGTCGGAGCGAATCCTGTCTGGCAGCGCCGGAAGCTTGCTCACGGTATATGCGTTGGTACTAGTCTAGGAAGAATCAGCATTTGGTATCAAAACAAGGCAAATCGCATCGCTCCATACTAAAACAAGGCTTCCATCTCCCTTATTGGCCGCTCGGTCTCCATGCTTGGATTTTTTGGCGCGAACATTCAATTCTTTGCGCAGCGTGGGTGGTGGGTTCTCGACGGCTTCGTTGTTGACATGGACGGTCGCGACTTTATCGGTCTTGACCTCGATCATCTCCTGCTGGGTGTCGGGGCTGACAAAAGTCGTCTCAGTCAGCGGCAGGCGCGGTCTCTTAGCCTTGGGCTGCTGGACGAGGTTCTCGGAGCTCAAGGGACGCTGTCGCCGGCGTGAACGGGTTGCCGTCGCCGGGCCACCGTCGGCGACGACAGACGGGGAAAACATTTTGAGCGGGTCGCAAGGGGATGGCGGCGATCGGTCGTGTCAGCAGTGGCGAGGGACGTGTCGGGCGAGATGGCGATGGATTCGGCCCCGAGAGATCAGAGAGGCATTTCGTCGCAAAGGAGATGGTGCGAGCGGTGACTTTTGTTGGGCGTTGGTGAAAGAGGCAAGGTAGAAAATGGAATGCAGTAGAGCGAGTGACGAAGCATGCACCTATTGGCTTCCAGGCGAAAAAACAAAGGCGACTGGTACGGCGGGCCAGCCTGAGGGACGCCAAGCTACAGGGGGCTATGTCGCGCTGTGATTGGGCCGTAGGGGCCTGGCAACCTGGAAGTGCGCTGGCAACCTGGAGCTGTAGAGGGGGTACGTACCGAGTTCTGGTACCTGACCATGACCGCTGCACTCGACGGCTGTGCGCCTGTTGGCGGAAGAGCCGCTGCGACCGTAGGGGTACGTACCCAGCTCGCCTTGGCTGGCTGTTTCCGGTTGAGGCGGTTGAGGGGTACCTCTGACGCGCAGTGCCTTGCCTTAGTAACGTCAGGTACCCCCGAACGCGGCTGTCCAGCGGCGCTCACCTCGTCGCCAAACATCGCATCTGCGCGTATCGCCTCAACGATACTTGCCCGCCAAGTCGACAGCCAACAACTTCCGTACACATGTTTTTATAGTACCCGGCTGCACATTTTTCCTACACGTTTAATCTGTGATAACCCAACCCTTGTCTCTCTTCACTTCAGATTGATCCTCTCCCAATCTCCGTATCCGGATGGGTTTGTAGCCACAGAGGGTCCTCACCTTGGCATTGACCGAGTGGGTGCTTCCGATACAGGCGACTAACCTCGGACCTCTGTTCAACAATATCAACAAGTGCCGCATCATAAGAACAGTCCCCCCTCTACGGAACTCTCGACACTATCTCAATTGTCTCAGCCAAAGATTTGTTGACCAAGCCTCACTCCATCTCATCTACCGAATTCAGACCGGCGTCTATCCGAGCAACTCGGAGATATTTCCCAGCCGATACCCCACGTCATGACTACCCTGTAACCCTCCATCTTACCCACAACCGTCAACCATGAGAGTCCCCCGCAACTCATCTCTGCCCTCAACAACTGCATGTTGCGCCATGAGGCGTTTCTCGACCGCCGTCATCATCACAGACCCTTTGGTCAGGTACCAGACCCATGTATCCAGCGGCCTTTACTCGCCAGACCCGTCTCAACATCGGCTCGCCAGGCACTTACACAAAATCTACCTTCGCATCAAGGACTACTCACCCGAGGCCGAATACCGCCAGAGATTACAGCAGATTGCCCGCCTCACAGAGCGCAAGCCTGTGGAAGAAGAAGAAGATGATGGCACCATGCTCGCCCGCCGAAACCATTCCATATGGCGGAACCCTCTTTTCAAGCATCTCTTAACTACCCCCGAAGGCAGAGAAAGTATGGCACTGACCAGAGTCCTCACCAACTACGAGGCGGCAATTGAGATCAACTCCCCAAAAGGATTGTTTCTTTCTGGAGAAGTTGGTACAGGAAAGTCAATGCTGCTTGACCTGCTCGCCGATGGCCTCCCCACTAAGCGGAAAAGGAGATGGCACTTCAACACTTTTATGCTCTATACCCTCTCGCAACTCGAACAGTATAGGAAATCGAACGGCAGAAACGCGACTGCAGAATCAGAGTATTCTATTTTATGGATGGCCAAGAAGCTCGTCGAAGAATCGCCGATCCTATTCCTTGACGAATTTCAGCTTCCTGACAGGGCGGCAAGCAAGATACTCAGTCATCTCTTCATTGCATTCTTCCAGCTAGGCGGTGTTTTAATTGCATCATCTAACCGTATGCCGGAGGAGCTGCAAAAAGCTATAGGTGTTGACTACACCCCTGCGCCTTCAAAGGGTCTGATGCGACGGTTCTTCGGTGGGCCATCGAGGTCCCGTGGCGAACTCTACGGCGCGAGCAGCGACTTTGCCAACTTTTTGGAAGTTCTGAAAGCAAGGTGCGACTTTTGGCAGAT
This sequence comes from Cylindrodendrum hubeiense, assembly GCA_014621425.1. NCBI lineage: Eukaryota > Fungi > Ascomycota > Sordariomycetes > Hypocreales > Nectriaceae > Cylindrodendrum > Cylindrodendrum hubeiense. The sequence goes on along the minus strand of JAANBB010000188.1, from coordinate 53,163 downwards.
GGAAGGGGCAAAGGATTGGCGACGAAAGGAAGAAGCGGATGGCCCAGAGATTTCGACTGGCGGCGCGGTCGTTTATGGCGCAGTCGAAGCTGGAAAGGAGGTCTCAGAGGAGAAGCCTGAGCGCCGAAGCCAACCCATAAACTACTACCTCTCATCTGATGATGATGGTACATGGCGGCACCGAATCCACGAGGCGCTTTCGTGGAGTGGTCCTCATCTGCCTCTCTGGGAACCATCGACCCTTGTCGTGTACGGTCGTCAGGTCCACACACCAAAGCACTACAACGGCTTCGTATGCTGGAAATTCGAAGACCTTGTCGAGTCATTTGGTCCTGCCGACTACATCACAATGGCTTCCACATATCACACCTTTATTATCGACCATGTCCCGGTCTTGACACATGAGAAAAAGAATGAGGCTCGGCGATTTATTACTCTTCTGGATGCCCTTTACGAGGCGCGCTGCAAACTTATAATTAGAGCTCAGAACCCCCCAGATTCTCTATTCTTCCCTAAGAAGAAGGGCAAGACATCCGGCAAGTCTACCAACCTCGATGAGCCGGACGACGCTACGTACTCCGAGACCATTGCCGAAGTCTACCAGGATCAAATGTCACCCTTCAGACCCAACGTCTCATACTACGACACAAAATCCAGCACATCACAGTACGATCCCGATCAGGACTCGGACTTTGGACTTGAGAAGCCAGTCGATTTTGGAAAAACGAGTGCCTTCACTGGCGAAGATGAGCGGTTTGCTTACAAGCGAGCCACTTCTCGTTTATGGGAGCTGTGCAGTTCCCAATGGCATGCTAGGACAGGAGACTGGTGGCAGCCGCTGCCCGCTGAGGCACGACATTGGGAGGGGGGCAATGTCTCTCAACGACTTGATAACCAGGTGTACTCTATTCATCGGGATATTAACGAAGGTATGGGACAGAGCATGGAGATAGAGGAGATTGCCGGATTATCCAAGTGGAGGGTTGAGCACTTGAAGACAGATGGCGACAAGAGTATATAAGGAAGTTGGACCTGTTCGTTCGTTCTTACTCGGCTGTGGGTAGCAGTTGGAATATTGGGGCCTTGGGGACGACGGACACATTTATAAACCAGAGGATCAAATAATGAAACGGAAATCTGCCGCTACTTGACGTAGCCGTCTAAAAGGGCGAGCATCAGCATCTCTGACCGGATATCCCATTATGCCGTACTCCAAAAACGCCGTATATGTGTTGTCATGATCCATCATGCCTCGGCTCAGAGAGTCGACACCCCCGGCGTCCAGCCCTCTCCTATCCTCTTCATATCCTCAGCGAACTTCCGACTCGTAATCTTCTTGCCACCCATGCCGCCGAGGGGCGCATGCTCATCCGGGTCGTAGAAGGGGTTCTGCAGGAGATGCACATAGGCGTTCTGCATGGCGCGGAACACGGGCTTGAGCTCCGCGTCGCGCAGGCCAGTGCCCACGCCGCGGGAGCCCGCAGCCGAGCTGTCGACGCGGCGGCCGCGCATGTCGACGACGCAGACCATGCGGACGCCCGTGTTGGTCTCGAAGCCGTAGGCGGCCAGGCGGTCGTCGACGGCGTGCAGCAGGCCGAAGTCGCCCGAGAGGCCGACGCCTGAGATGGCGTTGTGCTTGGCGCGCAGGTCGAAGACGTCGATGGCGGAGGAGAGGAGGAGGGAGAACTGCAGCGGCGTCCGGATCGGGGCGAAGGTGTTGGTTGCCGGGTCGTGCGAGGGGAAGATGGAAATGTGGAGGGGGTTGTTCTGGCGGGGGGCGGTTAGTCTGGGTTCGCACGAGGGCAGCGAGGGTGTGTATGTCCGGGGAGGGATGTATAGCTTACATTCCGGCCGATGAGGCCTAAGCAAGCGATCGAGGGCATCGCGGTGGCCATGGTTGTTGAGGTTGGAGGATGCAGCGTTGTTCCGTGGCGGGAGCTCGGCGCTGGAGTTGTAGTTGGCACCGGAGCTTGGTGAGCTCGAAATCCACAGACCCCTGGCCCAGTCACACTCCACTTTCGCAGCTGTCCGAGTCAAAGGGAATAGAGGTGCGAACCACAATGGAACCATACGTAGTATATACTCATATTCTCGCCTCCAAGCTAATAATGACGGCTATGTGTAATTGCTCCTCATACCGAGAGCATGTCAAGTGCTGATTCGTTGAAGCCCACCAGCTGCAATGCCGAGCAGCGGCTCCTAACTTACATCGCAAGCCACCCAATTCCCAATCCTAGTTCCTAGTTCCTAGTTCCCAGGCCATAATTGCTAATTCCTACAACATTCCTTCTCAACTCTTACACGACGTCCTCTCCACAAGTGCCACCTTTTTATTCGGAATACTCGTCATCTTCCATGATGCCGGCCGTATCTTCTAGCCCTCTCAACACCTCCTCTACTTCGGATGGGTCTGTAATTGCCCATACTCCTCCGCCCTTGACCAAATCCTTGCCTCGCATGCCTACTTCCTTGCCAACTAGATTACGCCCGACCTTGCCCGGCCCGACGCCGACCCAGCGCCGGATCCGCGCCTCCTGGTCCAGGTACTTGATGCTGTCCCACCACCGCACCGTGTCGAGGCACCCGCGGGCCAGCAGGTCCTTGAACTCGGCCTTGCTGCAGATTGGGCGCGCTGAGACGTTGCTGACTAGAGGCAGCTGGCCGGGGAAGCTGACCATGTCTTCGTTCTCACGACCCGGGACGCGGCTCTTTTGGTTGAGCAGGTCCCTCATGACGGAGAGGGCCGGCTTCATGATGGGGCTGTGGAAGGGGCTGTCGCTCTTCAGCCGCACGGCGCGAGGATCGTAGCCCAGGAACTGCCGTAGATGGGTAACCAGCGTCTTGATACGCTCAATATTGCCGCTCAGCACGATTTGGTTCTTGCTGTTGATGTTGGCAATGAACACTTGCTCGATGGGCGGTATGTCGTCCATGCCTGTACTCGTAACCCCTACAAATTCCCGGATGGCTCCGACCAGACTGGCCATGTGCTCCGGGTGTGTGATGATGGCTACCATGCCGTATTCGCCGCCGTACTCTTCAATTGCGTGCCGGGTCGCATCGGACATGGCCTCGGCTCTCTTGCGCACCAACCACAGGCTGTCCTGGAACGAAATATAGCCGCCGGCGACAACAGCTGCAAACTCCCCGAGGGAGTGGCCGAGGGTGACGTCGAAGTGGTCGGCCACCTTGAAGTCGAACTCGCGCTCGAGGATGCGCAGGATAAAGATGGAGGTGGCCATGATGGCCGGTTGGGCGTTGGGCGTCTCATTGAGGATTCGGGAAGGGCCGTTCTGAATAATATCGGTGAGCTTGTAGCCCATGTGGTGGTCGATCTCGTCGCGGATTTGCGAAGCCGTCGCAGGGAATGCCTCGAGCCATGGCGTCAACATGCCCACCCGCTGTACACCCTGGCCTGCGCGCGACAACCAGCCATTGTCAGCCCGTCTGCCCGTCTGCCGACCTCATCATTGCACAAGAGGGAATCATGACCAACCTGGAAAGAACAGAGCCGTCCTGGTGCCGCCGCGATGCGTGGACCATCTCCGCGACTGCGGGGGTGATGGAGCCAGCAGTCGGCGGCCCGGGGCGCCAGAAGGTCGATGCAGGCCCGCAGCGCAGCGGCGCCGGAGCAGAGGCGTGGGCGTCGCGAGCCGTTCCATGGCCGTCCGGGGTCGAGGACTCAAGACCGTCGGGATGACGCTTTCACTCTCATATCTCGGAGCTCCCGCGCGGTTCGAGGGGGAGGGTTGGCGGTTGACGGGTGACGGGTGACGGATGAGGAGCAGAAACCGGCCGCGCCCGGGCTTTCGAATGCCTTGGTGTCACGTTCGTCCAGTGATTACAGCACAACCGGTACAACAAGGGCCTCCATAGCTGCAGGTGACGCAGACCGCTTCGGGCGGTACGGACTACGGGAGATGTGCCGGAGCTACCCCACGCTTAGAGCCGATGTCCCGAGAGAATCTTCGGCGCTCCGCCTCGGCGACTCAGAGGGTCAGTATTACGCAGGTCGCAGGGTGCACTTCACATATTTTGGTAGGCAGGCTGAACTCAGCACGGATGGGCGACGATGAATGACTGTCATTGATGTTTTATTTGTGCTTCTTTGGTATTTATTTTTGACCTTGGTCACTTTATACCTACGTCAACCCGCTCAATCCCGTTCTTCGTCTTAACACCGAATCTCCACGCCGCCCTTGCTGACCGTCAAGTACTTAACTCCTTTGTATGGCTTGATGGTCTCTCCTAGACCCCGGCTCTTCCTTGGGTCTACCATGATGCTTTCTACCCTTAAACCGCTGGCTAGCCATCCCTTGACTGAGAAGCTCACAGACGCCGACGTCGGCATTAGGATCTTGTTCTGTGCAATCTTCTTCACATCCTTGTCATCACTGGTGCTCTCCTTCTGCTGCGTGCTCTTCGCCACAGGCACACTTTGGTATGGCTCGTTGAAAGAGTAGTCTGTCCCGAACCCGAACCCAGTGGGGTCGAGGTCCTCCTCATCGTCATCCACCAACGGTCCCACGACTGTGCACCGCAGCCCAAAGTAGCTGGTTCCCCCTGAGAGTTCTTTTGCCGAGATATTCCACTCTAATACCCTCTCCCCGGGGTTAAAGCTGGCATCACCCCGGCTTGGCCGAATCTCCGAGAGGTTCCTAACATCTGCTGGTAGTGGGATCACAACGTTGAGATCATCCACCAAGGGCGCTCCAGGGGACCCGGGATGTGGCCCTCCTCCCAGCCGCCCGGAGCCGCCACCTCTCCCGAGGCCAGATGAGGCCGGTGAAGGCGCTCCGGGAACCTTGTTCACATGTAACCGGACTTCGAAGTCTGAACCCGTTGAGCCAAGCCCAGTCTTGACCTCCATGTTGACAGGTAGCTTGAGATTGTTCGAATTCAAGCTCCCGCTTTTCCCACTTGTAAATGGCAACAAATCCACTTCGTAACCTGCCAGAATGAATCTTCCATCTGGAGGAATGAAGCTCAGCTCTCCGGGCCTCTCGTTCCACCGATTTAGGCGCACGCAGGGGTGGAAGACGGGTAGCTCCATAATCCCATTGAGGTTGTGCTTCCCTGACGGACTGGTCAGGGTAAGCAGGATATCCGGGACACCCGAGACTTTTGATGTGAAGGCAATAGTGCCGTTGGCAAAGGCGGCCAACGGCCTCCCTGAAGGCGCAAGCGTTACCGAAAGAGTCTCGACAATATCTGCGTACATCTCATTGGACGTGTGCTTCACATTCGCTCGTCTCCACGGCAGGCCCGGCGTGTTGGATGAGATCAGGGACGGGGCGCTGGAGTTTGAAAAGTTGGTGCTCAATGGCGATTTCCTGATGCGATGTTAGTTGATCTTCCATTCGTATTGCAGCGCAGCGCAGGGGGGCACTAACCCGGGGAGACTGAGGCCGCCCAGGAACTTGTCCACCCAGCCTTCTTGCTCTACAATCTCTCGTAAGGCATTGGGCTCCGTCGTGCTGATCGTTCCCGCATCGCACATCTCCGTCAACAGTTGGGCGACGACATCGTAGTTGTTCTCGATCTTGACGGCCAGTATTGGCGCGCCGAGGAAGTCCTCGAAGGCATCGATGACGCGGTGCAGGAACTCGAAAACCAGGAGCGGCTCGATCTCGGTGGACGTCGTGATGAGGAACAGGAGGTTTGCGTGAGTCAGGCTGAAGACGAGGGTCGGCGGGTTCGTGTTGGGGAGGTAGATGAGGTTCGGCCGCGGTGCTGGATGCTCGAGATAGAGGGGCAGTAGATGGGCTGCTGACAGTGGCCTCCCGGTGTAGGTGTGGGACAGGATGGAGTTCCTGGGTCGGTTAGTAGGTGAGAGAGGTCGCTATTTGTGCAGGTCTCCGTACCTGCTGTCATCGTAGATGTGCAGCGCTTCAATAACGCCGTTCATCGTGGTGACCAACGCCCTCGTTGATTGACACTTGACTGCCCTGAGCTCGGAGCTCTGGCCCCTGCGCCATCGCATGGCGGAACGTGCCATGACGAAAGTCCGATTTAGGGTGCATGACTAAGCCAAATCGACATGGGATGCCCAATCACCGTTCTCTGTCACGCGACTCTCGAAAGTTGAAGCTCGTGACAATTTGGGAGGTATTGCATCTGCAGCAAGTCGCCGCCGGTAATAGCTTTCAAGATGGCAGGAGATACGATCCCGACAGTCCAGTCCCTCGAGCGACCCGATAAGCTTGAGGATATCCTGCGCCAGGACCGGGGCGACGACTGTCTGCCCTGTAAAGTCATTGGTCGGTCTTGCGCCTGGCTCGCTGTCAAGAGGACCATCAGCTAACCCGTCACAGGCAGCGGTGCGTTCTTCGGTCTCGGAGCATACAGCTACTTTTCGGGCATGTCGCAGCTCGAGAAGCAGCGAGCGTTGATCTTGAAGAGCAACTCCATGTTCGGCATGCGCAGCCGCAAGCTCGGCATCACGGGCATCTCCGTGGGACTCGTCTGGATGGGTCTCTGGAGGGCATTCAAGTAATGCAAACGCACTCCTCTTGCAGACGATACGAACTCCATTCCGTCCTCCGAAACAATCCCGACATCGTTGGCTACGAAGCTGGCGGCTCTCTTGAAACACCGTTCTCCGAAATAAATACGACTTGGCTGTGACGATTCTGCCAAGCAGGGCCTCGTCAGTGTACCAAAATAAAATATCAAGCCGTATATGAGGCGTTTGGGAGTGCATAGATTCAGCCAAAAGTTGTTGTATTATTATGTACAATTTGCACATGACAATAGAGTATGTCTATTATTGACCTCGTGTTAACCCGTTTGTGCTTCACCTATGTCGAGCTGGGAGAGACCTAGAGCCATTTTACCCTTGACATATCTGCCACGGTAAATACATCGATCTAGTATAGTAAATCTGAAGGAATTAAGTGGTCTCCGTCATGTAGAGGATTGTGAAGTGCATGGGATTTTCAAGGTGAGGCGGTAGACCGAGAATAGCAAATATAATTTATTTTCATAAACTGGCCTAACTGGAGGAATGAACAGTCTGATATTGAATTCTGCAATCCACGCTTCGGTTTGGCTCTAATGTTAGTTGGATGCGGTGCAGTGCGTTGATCACCCTTCTAGCCGTTGTTGTACCAGACACTATCCCACCTCTAAAATCTCGACTTCACGGCCCCACCTTGAGTATTCAAACAACTTCACAACCACCAAGACAAGCATCGAGACAGGCACTCAGCGCACCCGATTTAGATTCGAACACAGTCGATTGAGGGGATACGGTATCTAGACCACATCTAGACACCACAGACCGCCGGCTAGTAGGCCTTCGCCTTGCCACAAGCCTCATCTCACACCAACTGCCTCGCGCTCTCATCTCATCTCACAATGCCCATCACAGTCCTCCAACCCCAGCCGGCGGCCAAGCGGCAAGCTGCGGCCATGTCTGTCGACTCAGACTCCGATTCGGATTCCGGCGGCGGTGCTGAGGTCCATGGCGAAGATATCCTCACACCTGGTACCGTCATTACATCAAATTCTCAGTGGATGCGGTAAGTGCCATATTGTCTTGGTCTTGATACGAGTCTCGATATGAATACTGACATGTGAATCAAGTGGACATGGAACCTACGTCCAGCCCGGCGAGACGGCCATCACATCCTCCCTCGCAGGTACCCTCACCAAGACCAACAAGCTGCTCTCTGTACGGCCTCTCCGCGCGCGCTACACCCCTGAGATTGGTGACTTGGTTGTCGGCCGTATCGTCGAGGTTCAGGCCAAGCGGTGGCGTGTCGACGTCGCTGCCTCACAGCTAGCTATCCTGCAGATCTCGGCCATTAACCTCCCCGGCGGTATCCTGCGCAAGCGTACCGAGACGGACGAGCTGCAGATCCGCAGCTTCTTCGCTGAAGGCGACCTCGTCGTTGCCGAGGTCCAGCAGCTGCACCAGGACGGTGCCGCTAGTCTGCACACCCGCAGTCTCAAGTACGGAAAGCTGCGCAATGGCGTCTTCGTCAGCGTCTCGGGTATCGGCGGTGGCAGCGGCGTCGTCCGCGCCAAGCGCCAGGTTTGGACCATGGATGTGGCCAACGCTGGTGGCAAGGTCGACGTCCTGCTAGGCGTGAACGGCTACATCTGGATCAGCAAGCACATTGAGAGTGATACGAACGCCGAGGCGGTGGGTATCAACCGCATGGAGGAGAGCGTCAGCAGCAAGGTGTACTCGAGCCAGAACGACCCGCTCGAGTTGTCTACAATGCGGGAGATTGCTAGGATCCGCAGCGTCATCCTGGCTTTGGTTGAGAACAGGTTAAAAGTGGACGAGGATATGGTCACAAAGGGCTACAGCGAGGCTGTGGAGCTGGGGAGGGAGTCGCCGGATGACGATCTGTATCTAGGTGGAGAGAAGGGCCAGCGACTGGCCGCCGCCTTGACTGGTCACTGAGCGGGATGTAGAGAGACGGCAGGGAAAATTGGCACAAAGGGAAAATTTGATAAAAGATACCAATAGACTACGGCTTGCAAGTAAGCCGGTTGAAAAGCCACCACATCAATGCACCATCTCGTGGCGTGCGTGTTTCCTCCATTCTTCCAATTATATACACCAGTGAGCCCACAGCACCCACCGAAACTAAATATATTACAATAAATTATACGGCTTTAGGAACCGAGGTAGGAGATCTGCTGACCCATCATCAGCCATGAAATACTTTTATACAAGCCGCCGCCTGGTGCGGTGTTCAAGCTGTTAAACATTCAACGGCAGGCCATCATTTCGCCAACCATTGGTTCAGGGAGCCATTCTTTGCGCCGAGGACGGCGGCTGCGATGGCGAGAACGGCCCACCTTAGCAAAGCACTCTTGGAGCTCTTGCCTCCGAGGCTGAGAATTAATCCGAGATAATACTTAAGACCCTTGACTCGCGCCCCATTGCGGTCGAAATTGGGGTTCACACTGTTCATAGCGTGAAGACGTTTAAGATGAGGCCACGAGTAAGGCATGTACCGCACTCGGATGAGAGAGTCGGCCCAGTAGGGAGGCTTGGCGATGGTGCGTTGGTGGCTGAAGGTCTTGAAGGAGTAGTAGCCGTGGTAGGAACCCATGCCTGACTGACCGACGCCGCCCATAGGCGATTGGGGGATCTGGTTGTGGAAAAACGAGTCGTTAATAGTGGCACCGCCAGAAGTGACGCTGCTCAGGACTAGGAGGAGTTAGCAGTAGCGACGTTTAGGGTGAGGTTGCCCGGCTTACCTTTTTCGCTCTCCGCATCTGTGCCAAAGGAGAAGAGGGCGAGTGGTGTAGGATCGACTTTGTTGGCGATATCAATGGCCTGGTCAAGGGTATCGAAGGCCATGATGGAGAAAACCGGACCAAATGACTCCTCAACCATCATGCTGTCCTGAATGTCATCGACAAGAACGGCAGTGGGCTCCATGAAGAAGTCGGACTCGTCCATGGAGCCACCAAGGACAATTTTGCCCTTGGAAGAGTCAATCATCTTCTTGACACGATCGAAGTGACGTTTGTTGACGAGGCGCGCATAGTCGGGGCTTTCCTTGGCACCCTTGGGCATGAAGACACGGAGCTGGTTGTTCAATTCACCAAGGAACTCAGAAAGGACGCTGCGTTCTACGAGGATGTAGTTGTGAGAAATACAGACTTGGCCAGCGTTGAGGACCTTTTGCCAGAGTAACCGCCTTGCAGCCATCTTGAGATTGGCGCTTTTGGTGACGAAGGCCGGGTTCTGGCCGCCAAGCTCCAGGAGGACGGGAGTGAGGGTCTCAGCTGCCTTCTGGGCAACGATCTTACCGATTGCCTTGCCACCCGTGAAGGCGATCTTGTCGAACTTTTGCTCAAGAAGGAGCTGGGTTTCGGGGACTGCACCGTTGACATAGGTGTAACACTCGGGGTCCAGACATTCGTCAAATAGCTTCTTGAGAACCATGGCCGAGTAGGGCGAGGCCTCTGATGCCTTGAGGACGACGCAGTTGCCAGCGGCGATGGCGCCAATCAGGGGAGTCAGGTTGAGCTGGAAAGGATAGTTGTAGGAGCCAATAGCGAGGACGACACCGAGGGGTTCGTTGCGGATGCGATGCCCCATGATCTTGAACTCCAGGGGGACGTTGACAACAGATTCATCCTTGGCCCATTTCTCGATGTTGTTAATCATGTCCATGCACTCCCGCTTGCACCAGTCGATCTCGGAGAGGGTGGCCTCGAACTGGCACTTGTGGAGGTCCCTCATGAGGGACTCCTCTATGAGGTGGGTGTTGTCGAGGATGCCCCAGTACAGCTTGCGCAGCTGCACGATGCGGAACTGGATGTCCTTGGTGCGGCCGGTCCTGAAGGTGGCACGCAGGCGATCCACCTTTGCCGGGATTTCATCCAGAGGCGTGTGCTCAAAGGCAGGGATCGCGGACTTAGAGTCCGCAGCCATGATGATAGCTGGGTGGGTTGTGGTGGTTACGGGTTACGGGTGTGGCTGGTGCGATGTGGACAAATACAGTGGTGATGCCAAAGCTGCGGATCGCGATGAGATGCGACCGGACCCAGTTTGCAAGCGACAGCCAAGACGTTGAGAGGAGGAGGAGGAGGATAGTGCGGAAGAGAGAACCTGGCGGGTGATGAGAAATGCGATGGAGAAGCGAAGTGCGACGACGAGAAGCGAGGCGCCGAGAGAAGTAAAGACGACGGGCGGGTTCTAGGGTGCGCAATCTTCGGTATGTACCACCTAATCCGGTCGCGATACCAGTGACAGTGCTCGGCCGAGTCGGGGGGGAGGCTTCAAGTGCGGGTCGCCGGGGTACGTGTGAAGGTCAACCTTTTCAAATAGAGAAACGGGCTGGATTAAAAAGCTGGACAACTGAATACGCCACGAGGAACGACAATCGGTGGGCATGCAGCAGCATACATATATCGCCGGATGGGACGGATCAAAGCCGACCCGAAAGATGGGCAGGATAGGAAAGGAATGAGGGGGTTCGCAGGTGGTTGCAGGTTGGCACAGGAGACACGGACGAATGTCTGCGTACTTGCTCCGGTCCAAGCCATGCTTGACAGGCCTTCCATGTGACAATTGGCACGGCTTGGCGCGCTCCAGCGCAGGCATTTGGCCACCAACACAGCGGGTGTGCCGAGGCACAGACAGGTACAGGGCTCCTCTCCAGGCTCAGCGCAGGCCCCGAGAGGCCGAAGCCCGCCCAATTCGAGGAGCGATACGAAGCAGGCACTCGCGAGCTGCTTTAATTGAATACCGGAATTGCAGAGTGCATCTGGAAACGCGGGGAACCTGGGTGTGATGTTGCACCTGTGCCTCCCTCTGCGACGTAGTGAGATTCCTAGCCTCTCAGCATACCCGGCTTCATTGGTTGGGACCATGCAACCATACATCTGCCGTCGCATTCGGTGACTTTGCATTCACACTAAGTTAAATCTTACCCTCCCTCTCTTCTGGGAATTCTGCCCAGCTTGTCCATCCAGCTTCTCGCCGGAATACGAAACCCTTGCAACGGCCGCACCTGTAAGTCAAGTGACTCTGCGTCCATGGGCTTGCGTGGTTCCCAACTGTCCCCCACCCCGAGAACAACGGCCTCCATCGCCATGGGATCTGTGCCTGCTAATAAACAGGACCTATATTGCACCAAGCCCTGAGTTACTTGGCAACCAATCGCCGGTTATGGGCTATTTGTAGACACGATTCTACTAACAAATCGATAACGGCAGCCATTTATGGCTGACGCTAAGAGCGGCTGCCAACGTTGGCAGCCGCATCTAAGACTAGTCCGCTCAGCTGCATTGGTCCGGCCATAAAATGACGACTTTGACATGGCTAATACTGAAATATTACTGCTACGATGCAAGGATGGAGCTAATATCTTTCACTTGTAATGTTTATGTTGCTGCTTCCTTGATGATCTTGATTTGAGCCCATCACCAATCCATAGGCTAGAGTACTCCTATGCCCACCAGAGCCAGTTAGCAAATTGAACTATGTGAACCAATATACGGTATTTGAATCCCCCATCATCTACACAAAACAGCACATTTTACTCCGTTTCTTAGACCCTCCTGCCGATCGACTTTCCGCTGTCGCCTCACTCTCCAAAACACCACGACTTTGCAACACTTCCTTCGCCAGATATTCCATCACCTCAGTCACACCAGCCCCCGTAATAGCAGAGGTCACAAAAAATGGCACTCCGAGATTTATCGCAAGCTCCCGTCCCGGTGCCAATCCCCTCTCGTTGAACTCCGCGCAATCCGATCTGGTCACCACTACGGCTATTGGGGGGAACGTAGCACCCGGAATATGAGGTTGCAGCGTCTCCTTCAGGGACGAAGCCCTGTCGATGCTCATGGGGTAGATTCCAGAGTACGCAAAGATCAGGGCGTCTGATTGCTGGGCGACGTGGTGCGCCAGTTGGCTCTCGCTGCTGAGATATGAAGTGTGGAAGGTGTCGATGGTAAGCACACATTTGATTCCTGAGATGACGCACTCTTTCTGGTAGCCGTAACCGCCGTCGGTTGGGTCGTACTCGATAAAGAACGGGTCGGCACAGTACTACGACGAGTATGTGTGAGTATGGGGGCTCTCTCAAGTCAAAGGCATGGTTAAGACGAGACTGGCCAGATAACTTTGTATGCAGGGGTGTAATATTGACGAAAGATCCATTCAAAACTAACCCGTCTAGCCATGCATCTCTTCCCGACGTTCCCCGCACCCAGGACTGTGATGCGCATCTCTTCGACCACGTGTTTTCGAGCCAGCGCCATAAGAGTTGCCATGTGGTCCGAATGCTGATGTTCGACGTCTATGTGCTGCTTAGAGTAATAATTCAGGGCGCAGATGCGAATAATCGTAAGTGGACGGGTGGCAATGCTATGTCTAGAAGGCTGGTGAAGGCTGAGCTCAACCCCGCCACAACGGAGAAGATGCTGCTCTATTAAACGTTCAAATAGTCACGTTGCGAGCATGGATGTTAGTCAGCAGCTGTTGGCTTTAGCTGTTGAAAGGACGTACCCTGGTCCGCCGTTTCAAGTTTATCCATGACTGTCAGAGTGTGGTGTCTTCTGCCTTGTTGGTAGTGTTGCGGTTGGGCTGTCGATCCTACCATTCGATCGATGGGCTGATTCAACATCGAACCTGGAACAAACTTAAACAAACATGGCGTCTCAGCCGGGGATGGCCATTTTCAGGATATAAATTGACCGCGGGGATTCTGCCCCTGACATGCTCGAGTTAGAGTAGGGGTATTTCTGCGCGGCATGTGTAAGCCAACCCTTGATTGTCCGCTTCCCGAATCTATAATCCAAGCTTGGCGCAGACCACTGGAGCATAGAAACAACACATATCAAGTCACCCAAAATAAAACCCCGAGTTTGCCCATCGTGCTTCAATGTACATGCATATCGGTGAATGCCTCTTTTAACCTACATTGTACAAGCACACCTCCTGTACATGCCCGCCGTTCTAGCGTATAATACATTTCTTCTATCAAGAGTGGTTCACGCCAACATCAGCTCTCCAGGCGTTCATCTCCGCGCCCGGTTACCAGCCGAAGCCTTGGTGGGCGCAGCCACCAGCTCAGCAACCTTTTGCTTCTTCTCGTCCTCAAGGGCCTTCTTCATGAGGTGCTCGTCGAGGATTCTGCCGCCGTCGATCAACAGACCGCTGTCGGCCTTCTTGAGATCGGCGAGGGCGGCGGTCTGACGCTGCTCGGCGAGCTCGTTGATGCGCTTGGGGGTCAAGCGCCACTCCCTGGGGAACTTGGGCTTCTTCTGGAACTGGTGGTGGCGCAGGTCAAGCGGGACATCCTCGAAGGTGTCCTTGGGGTCCTTGGCGGACGCGATCAGGTCATCGATGAGGTTCGATAGGTAGCGCTTGTTCTGCGCCTGGTGCTCATAGCTCTCAGAGCTCATTTTGATGATCTTTGTCTCCGGGTTGTACCGGGGGCCGGCAAGCTTCTTGAGCTTCTCGGTTTGCACCGGGGTGAGCTTGAGATCGCGGGGGGCGAACTGCACCACAACCTTCTTCTCGGCCGGGTGGGATTCTCCCATGTACGTAGTGTAGCGCCATCGGAGGACCTCGCCTTCGGTGGGGGGAACGAACGGCTTGGCGAGCTCTGCGGTATGGCGTCAGTTCTGAGAGACATATAGACACAAAGCAATTCACTTACTGGAGAGGAGAGGCATTTCCCAAACAGCCAATCGGGCGTAATTTCGCATCTCTCGTACCTGGTCCAGCTTTCCGTGGGCCATAGACGTAATGTCATCCTCGTCAAACTCCTCAAGCTCCTCAGTGTTCGTTTCCGGATCCTCCTCGTCGAACCAGAACGATTGCTTGTTGGGTTTCTCGCCCTTGTCATCCCTCATCAAGTCATCCGCCACGGCTCGGTCCTCCGAGGCCCAGCCAGGTGTGCGTTCCAAGGTGTCCTCGAGGTATTGGTCGATGGTGTTGTACCCATTCTCCTTAGCCAGCTCGTCGAGTTGCTGCATTCCCTCGGGGGTAATGGCCGCCTTGAATGATGCCTCCAGCTTCTTCAATTCGATCGGAGCCATGTCATCGGCATCATCCTCGCCTTCCTGCTCGCCCTCGCGTGCCCATCGTATCGTCGAGGTGGTGAAAGACCGCTGGGTGATTGGTGATTGTCGGACGATGTGCTGTGCTCGTGGGATTCGTTGAAGGCGGGGAGCCCTGCGGCACGCCAGAACACATAGCCTTGCGGCTGCTGAAGCTGAAGCCATTGCGAATTGGTCAAGGGCCAATGGCTGCGCCGGGATATCGTCCTCGTGAGTATGATGCGTGAGCTTTCAAAAATTTGGCTGCCAAAATCGCACCTGCTAGCATGGGCTGAATACCGAGGTTTTGCCAGCCACCGAACCACTCCATTCTCACCATGGTAAATCTTCGGCTAATAATCCCTCTTACAACCATCTTGACATCACCTCTGAATGAATGACTTTGGTAATCTGGAGTTTCCAACTCATTCCCGGGAAATGATGAGTGGGAAAAGAGATCATATTGACCGCTACTGCCTGGTCACTGTCGGCGCCACGGTCGGCTTCAAAGACCTAA
The DNA here is from genome assembly GCA_014621425.1 of Cylindrodendrum hubeiense. Taxonomy (NCBI): domain Eukaryota; kingdom Fungi; phylum Ascomycota; class Sordariomycetes; order Hypocreales; family Nectriaceae; genus Cylindrodendrum; species Cylindrodendrum hubeiense. The sequence goes on along the minus strand of JAANBB010000188.1, from coordinate 38,117 downwards.
CCGCGGCGGTCTTACAGCCTGGCTTTTGGAAGTTCCTTAGCTCTCGCGGTTTCACCGAACTCCACGTACAATGTGGGCCAGATGTCCCTTGGGCCACCGCGGAGCTGGCTTCCCACAAGGATGAAGTCCCATCGGGTCTCTCCATTTCCGTCTTTGACGTTACGAAAAACCTGATGAAAGATGAGATGATATTGTGCAAGGCAATCAACGGGGTGCGATGCCAAGGGCTTGTCATCTCACACGCAGGTGGGTTTACATCCTTCTAGTATCGTCCAAGTTAATTCACACACGTCCAGGAACTGGGACTATACTCGACGCATGGAAACTAGGCATCCCCATAATAGTAGTCCCCAACACCTCCCTTCTGGATGACCACCAGACCGAAATGGCCAAGCATCTAGCAAAGGAGGGCTACGCAATCCAGAGCCTCAGCCAGTAAATATACAACCCCGCGCCCCATTAACCCGAAGCAAGCTCACGCCCTCTACTAGGTCCGATGATCTTCAAGAAGCCATTCATAAGGCGGATCTTCTCTGGGAAGACAACAAGACACGCTGGCCACCCAACAAACTCTCGTCCCAGAAAAAAAGCAGATTCAGTTTGTGGGACATTGGTGCCGGCGAAGTAGCTAAGGAGGAGAATTCACACATGGTCCATGACTAGGGGGTGGACATGTTGAGGAATATTCTCCAATATTTGGATTAAGGCTTTGCGTGTAAAGCGAGGATTCACATATGCATTTGGTGGGAGTAACGAGTGATTTTTAACAGCAAGAGGCATATGCATGGGGTCGGGCGTTGTTAGGTTTATTGCTTCATCTGATGATTCAAACCCACCATATCTGTCTTCAGACTATCATGTCTTGATAAAATTGATCGCTCTTTTCTAGGTAATTGAGAGGCCCTCAAGGCAAGTTCTGAACGTTCCAGACCTTGACTGTTGCATCGCCGCCTGCACTCGCCACCTTTCCACCCGCAACCCAGCAGATTCCATTGACGCCATCCTTGTGGGCATTGGCAGCCTTAATTCGCTTTCCTTGAAACTTCGACTCAAGGCACCACACGAAAACATTGGTGTCAAGACTTCCACTCGCCGCGTAGGCACCAGTGTCGTCCCAGGCGATAGCGGTCACTCGAGCAGTGTGAGCCGACCAGCGGTCTGCCACGAGTTCCCAGCTACCAGTCTTGTAGACGTAAATCTTGCCAACACTGTTTCCAGCAGCCAGGTTGGCACCGTCCTTGGAGAAGGCCAGTGCTGAGATGGTGCCAGACGGGTTCGCCAACGCCTTGACCTGCTCGAGGCTACCGCTTGAGTCGGTCTTGTAAATGCGTACCGAGTTTTCGTCGGCGCCAATAGCCACAAATGAGCCGAATGCTGCAATGGCACCAGGAGTATAGGTCAGAGAGTGTTCCTTTACGATCTTGTCGTTGGAGTACACCGATACGCCTGAGTAAGTGGCGACGTAGCTGATGCCACCAACGGCGCTTACACCCTTGGGCTGCGCAGACAGCTTGACTGAGGTCCCCAGGAATGTCTTGGCGGACTCATCGATGATCTTTAGCGTGTCATCCCAAGCAGTGCTGTAGGCCTTCCCAGAAGCAGTGGAAATCTGGGCGACGTTATTGGTGTGTCCCTGGCCATCAACCACAGTGGCGAGGCCAGTTTTGACATCCCAATGACACACTCGGCCATCGAAGCTGCCGGACCAAACGTCGGCCCCCTTGCCGTCGGATCCAGCACTAAGCGCAGTAATGCCCTTGCCATGTCCGTAGACAACCCTGATGGGGTCGGGCTTGCCCTCAACAAGATATGAGAGGTTGCCGTCGAGGTTCACGCTGATAAGGAGGCCATCAGTTCGACCGTGGGGGTACACAACGCCGAGCTGTTGATCAGGGACACTGACACCGTCTCCAAACTTCCAGGTCTGGATGACGGTACCGGCGTCAACATCCCAGAGCTTTACCGTTTGGTCAGCACTGGCAGTCGCAAATTTCTTGCCGTCCTGCGACCACGACACAGAGAAGATGCTGCCGGTATGCTCTCCTTGGCCGATCTCCTTGGTTGGCTCGCCAGTCTTTCCGTCGTAGAGGTGAATCCGCTTGTCGGCACCAACAGTCACCAGAGTGCTTCCATCCGGCGAGTAGGCAGCTCCAAAAACGAAACCAGTGTGTTGGTTGCTCTTGCTGTTGAACTTGTAGGGGGCACCGTGGTAGAAAACCATGTTGCCGTCGTCGCCGACGGTGGCGGCGCGGAATGGCCGCTGGGGCTTCATGGCAACGGCATTGACCGACTTGGAGTGTCCGATAATCTCGCCCACGGAGTTTCCACTATCAGCCGTGATGCATCGTCCAAACTGCTCACGGCCGTTACCAACGGCGATGACACGCTGGGACTCGCCATCCCAAGCGATGTCATTAAGGCGGCCAGCGATGATGCCGTACTCTCCCCTCGTGTTTCCAATGTTCTCAGGCTCCCACACCTTCAGTATACCAGTGGCATCGCCACTGGCAACCTTGAAGCCATTGGGAGAGAACCGGGCGATGGTCGTGGGAGCGGTGTGGCCGGTGTACTCTTTGCAGTCGGAGGGGTCGTCGATGGAGCGGACGAAGATGGACTTTCCGCACTATAGGAGAGAAGAGGCAACCTCGGTGAGCTAACTTGTCCAAGAGTCGTAGACCTGGGAGGCCGATTGTCAGACGAGGCAAGACATACAGGGTAAGCTATCCGCTGACCCTTGGAATCGACGGAGAGCTGGGTAGGCTGGCCCCGGGTGGTGACGGGGACGGCAGCAAAGATGCGCTCGAGAGAGATGGAGGGGGCGGCCATGGCGGCAGGTGATGGCGGCGGCGGCAGAAAGGATGCAGGAGCTGTGCGACTGGCCGCTCTAGGAACGGCGAGGGTACGGGATCGGAGGGGTCGTGAGCGTTCGGAGGAGGAGTATTGATTTGAAACGTGGGGAGGCTGCGGCCGTTGGAGGGGCAGTGAGCTAAGCTGGCCGACGTGGTGGGTTGGTGTGGTACGTCAGACCTACAGCAAGTGGGAGCTGCCCGAAGTGCGGCGTAAGCGGGGCATTCGCGTTGCGTCAGTCAGCTCAGTGCCAGAGCAGCCTGAAGGGCGCTGGGGAGCCGCGGGGCTTCCCTATTAGGCTCGACCTCGCCAAGAGCTCTGACAGCTAAAGCTTCTCGCGGATGGGGGAATATCTCACTTACACGGACACAGCTGTGTTGGGATCAGGTAATAGATAATACCGAGGAACCCAATCTCGAGCAGTAACTGTCGCAGGTACACAGTACTGAGGCAAAAATCCATCATGTTCACCTCTGACCGGCCTTTATTCCCTTACCAAACCCGTCTGCCTGATTCTAGGCTCTCAAAATGTCTGTATTCTGTGCCACATTCAAGGCAGCATCACCGTGTTTAACGAGAGACTCCTATGGCTGGCTGAACAAGGGCCACTGCAGGCAACGGCGAACAAACGACCAGAGTCGTCGTCAGCTATTGCAGAACCACCTACAGCAGGGTGGCGGCCACCATGCATGATGCCTTGGCCGGCATGGTCGTGTTGCTGCGTTGCAGAGCGCGAGCTTGTGCCTCACATAGGACAGGGAGAAGAAAAGAAAGAAAAAGAGTCACTACGGTGAGATGGCTTGATGGCTGGTTGGTGGGTTTAAGCACGACGCGATTGTATTGGGTCTTGTAGCTCTTGGCTGCCATCTGGACGCATTGCAGGGGAGGGGTTTGCTGCAGGAGAAGCGGACTGGCATCACGGCATTTGTTGTCGCTTGACAACAGTGATCTGCTGTCCAACGTGGGTTTGCCCTGCCCGATCCAAAGGATCGAGAGTATGCCACCCCATTGCGTCCATCTGCCGACTACTTGTCCCTGGAGACCTTGGTGGAGAGGCTCGGCCCAAGCACCGAGGCTGGAGGACACTGTCAAAGACGCGGTTGGGGCGACTCCAGTCTTTAGACTACCCCCAATCGTATATTTAGATACGACGTTGGGTTGGCGGACAATGTAGTCAGCCCGTCCATATACAGAAAACCAGGACACCCAAACAGACGATACGAGCCCATCCATTGCCGTCCAACCTCCAAAAACAATGGTTGTCGGCCTGAGAGCCAAACCACCGCCACGGATCACCATCACCCACTCGAAACTGAGTCATGGATCATAGCCGCTTAGCCAGCGCCCCAGTGCCCAGCCAGCGTCGACAGCGCACCCACTCGCCAAGGTGGCGCACAGCTGCTGTCTTGCCCTGACTCCCAACCCACATCTCGGCACCATCACGCTCGGCCAATGCAAGAAATAAGAAAATCCAGGATGAACATACGCGTCGGGGCGAGTTGAGTTGGCACGGCCGGCTTTCCAGACCCAGACAGTTGGCCACAGAGACATGGTGCGACCACGACGCGGAGATGCAATGCACGGCCGGCTGGCCACCTCAGACACGGCACGGCAACCACCAAATGGGACGACGGTTCCTCAATACTAATTAGGAGAGCCTATAGAAGAGACAGGCCGAAGTCGCGTCGAGACAATGCTAGTACATACATAGTGGCTAGCTATTTATCCGTAGCGCAAACGGTTCATCAGAATAATCAATTCCGTGCATGGAGATCGGCTCTGTTGTAGCCCTTGTTCAGCCACACCAACATCAGGTTAACCTGTGATGGAGGCACCCAGAATGTGTGCAGGGCGTTGCATCCATCCTACAGCAGCCCGTCCAACCGTCCTACCGCGGCCCATCCATTCCCAGCCCCTGTCGAGGCCATCTTCTATCCCAGAAAGCCACCAGTCCACCACGCTGCCTTCAAGATTAGCTGATTTCCCTAGCCTCTTCGATCCTCATCTGTTGCAAACGAGCCGAGATGGAGAGGCCTTAGCCCTGCAAGGCTCTCACACTGGTACGGGACACGGATGCCCTCGCCACAGGGGTCAGGACCGTCCGCACCCAATCGCCCGCCGAGCCGGTGATAATTGTCCCTATCCCGACAAGCCCCAGCAACCTTAGCCACAACCTTCACCTACTTTAGAGGAGCCACACAGGGGCACCAGGGGAAAATGAGTGGGTTGGTCAATGACCCCCCTTCCGAGACCCAGCCCACCAAGCCCACTAATGCAAGGCGACACTGTGTCGCCCCATCCACCATCATGAGATGCAGGTGCATAGCCGGACCTCGTACATATCGTGATGCACTTCGTATAAAATGTACGACGACGTAGCCAGAGCCAGAGGCGGCATGGCCCCGATGCATGCTCCCACCGCGACACACGCGCAAAGCGGCGTGGGAGGCAACTGGAAGAATGATGGGGTCGCTACTTTCCGGTTGTCCTAGACACCAATCAAGGTCAACGACAAAATGATAACAAAACAGGACGGGGAGTACGCTGTGCACAAACAAAAAAGCACAACCGCAATAACAAACAACGCCAGGCTGTGAACACAGGCGCGCCACCCAGCGCACCTCATCACCACAACACGGGACTGGGCCTGGCCACTGGCGCCCCTTTGATCTCGGCCCCCCCAGGCGGCTGGTGGTCCCTGACATGCTGGCCTGGCCGCTGGACGCTGAGCCTGTTGGCCGACCAGCCGAGGCCGTGCTAGACGGACTCGCTGGGCTCATTGGACTCATTGGCAGTGACTCTGGTGAGCTGAGTGCAATCCCGACTGGGCTTCTCCGAGTTCCATGACCCATTCCCCGTGGACCTGTGACCTGGGTGGTGACGGGTGGGGCGGCCGGGGGACCTGGGGGTGGATGTGGACGGGAACTCGCTGCATAACTTCCCCTACCGCAACCTAATGTCCCCATCCCACCCATCCATATAATAATAAAACTTCTCCCCCCCGTCTTCCCTTGCTGGTCCCCTCTCTTCATTCAGACTCAATTCGTTCGTTTCTTTCCCCACCGAAGCTCCCTTCTTTCCGAAGACATCTTCATTTCACTCGCTCAACCTACACATCCCTCGTTAATTCAACCACCAACAACAACCGCAAATATGAAGTTCATCCTGTCTCTCGCTCTCTTCGCCGCCGCTGGCGTCTCCGCCGCGACCACCGTCACCACTGCCGTCTCTGCCAGCTCTTCCTCCGAGTGCGATGCCGACTACATCGTGACCAAGTGTCTCGAGACCGAGGAGAATAAGCCCGCCAACTGTGGCTCCACCGACTACGGCTGCCTCTGCGCCGCCTACCAGGCCATTGCTACGTACGCTCTCCAAATATTCCCTCCCTCTCACATCTAGACGGCTAACATATCCCAGCTGCTACAACAACTGCCCCAGCGACTCCCGCGCCAGCTCCGCCCAGAACGATGTCACCGTCTACTGCAACAACGCCTCTCTCTACGCCAGCACCAACACCGCTGCTACCAAGACCGCTGCCTCCTCCAAGACTGCCAGCGCTGATGCTGCTGATTCCTCCGCCACCGAGTCTTCCGCCACTGCCATCGAGTCATCCACCCCCTCAACCACTGACAACGCTGCTGCCGACCTCGCCCGTAACACCGGTGGTGTCCTCCTCGCCGTTGCCGGTGTCATTGCTGCCCTTCTGTAAATGGATTCATGACTATCGAGAGCATTTGTTGAGCCAAAAGAGAACCGCATATATGCAGGGACTTATGAGTACATAGCCAACCAACTACCTAATTAATTAATTAATTCATGTTCACAAATCTCGCAACATGTTACCTTCGTAAACTTGCCAATGCGTTTGCCCAGTGAATCGTCCCAACGAAATACCGTCGCGGCGAAATTTAATCCTAGCCTGGGCTTCGTAATTGATCCAATAGCATAACTGCCTCCGGCTAAGCGTCACTCAACGATAGACGTCACGTACTTCCAATAGCTGTACTTGAACATGCCAAGTCATAATACAATGGCGCTCAATCATGAGCCGGTGTGTTTCTTTTGTATTGATCCTCTCCTGCACCCTCCACAGATACTATGATACAACAAAACGTTCTGTGTGGGCTGCTTCCCAAATCATACAACACGGATTCCCTGCTTCCCTTCTTCAAGGGGCTATTCTGAGCAAAGTAACAAAAAAAAGCACAAGTGCAAAAGTGCAAGCCCCGTTCTCAAGCCGTTCCGTCTCCCCAAGCGCCGGAATGATGTAAAAAGACGTGCTTCTCTAAAGGAAACAAAGCAAACGCAACAAATCGCCACTCCCATACCCCAGACCCATTTGACGCCCCGGTTTCCAGCGTCCTCGTGCATGACGCACTGAAACCACGCAGCCGTCTTTGATCAACCACATTGCCTGCCATAGGAAAAAAAAGTTCATAGTGACTAAAATCGATAAGTTTGAAATGATAGGGGTCCAAGAAAAAAGGTGAATCCAACAATTGGCGAGTTCGTCGACGCCTGATGTTGCTAGAAGATATGTGCAGGGGATGAGAGTCGCCCGAGGGGAGCGTATCCCATGTATTATCGTAGTATTTCTAGACCTTCCGAGGTCGTCGGTCCTTGGTGCTGTTCTTGACAGGGCTCATGAAGGTGACGTGCTTAGGGTCATCCTTCCGGAGCCTCACGGTACCGGACACACCGCTCGATCCCCGACGCAATGAACGAGGATCTTGCTCGTCGTCTAAAGTGATCTCGGCCACGTCCGAGACGGATCCAGAACCGAGGTTGTCGCTAGCTTCGGAAACAGATGATCCATCGTCGGAGTCGTCATACTCTCCGTCATCACTAACCAGAGAAGGTGCATTGTTGCTAACAAGAGTGTTGGGGCTCAGATCAACGTCCTCTATATCCATATCCTCGTCAGATAACAGGGTGTTGGAGCCATGCTTCACACCCAAGCCCATAGCCGAGTTTGGCGGAGTAACGAAGGAGATCGGGGGAGCGCGACCCTTGCTGCTAGTAGGACGACCAGAAGAACCGATAGGTCCTGGGGATTGGGTAATCCTGGTGGGAACGCGCATGACGACAGGAGTGCGAACTGTGGATGTTGGCTTTCCATTACTACCCCCAGCAGGGAAATCGGTGACTTCCGACTCCTCGCCAGGAGTAATATCCTCCAAATCCACCTTGGTCTTTGCATCTGCAACCAGATCGCGAAGATTACCGTCAAACTTCCGGCTCAGCAAAAGACGAGAGAGGTGAGGCATTTCCGGAGCCAAGTCAAGGGTGCCAGCCTTCTTTTCTTGGTTCTTAGGGGGTTCTGAGTTCTCAGCAGGGAGAGAGGGAATGCAAGTGACACCAGGCAGCTTGCCTTGGTGGTAAAGCTTGAGAGAGTCTGCAATCCTGGATCGAAGAGCGACATAAGCTTGCTGTTCAGTCACATCGGGGCGCGCAAAAGGATGCACAGAGGTCGCTATTGGCGCAGTCGCCGGCGCCTTCTCTTCTCCAACAATGGAACCGCCGTCATTCACTTCGAGGGGTTGGCCACTGTGCACAGCTGCTTCCTCGTGGCTCTTGAAGTCCCGCTTATGGGCAATACGGCAATGGTTGATGAAGCCCTGGGTACTTGAAAAGTTCTCGCGGTTGCAGTCCAGGCAGACCAGCTTGACTGTCTGGCCATCTGCACGTTTCAAGACGCAGGGCCCTGCCTTTTCCTTTGGTTGAGGATAGCCGTTGGACAGTGACTGGAGTTTTTGGCCTCCCGCGCCACGAACAGAACGGCCCTTGAGAACGGTTCCAGGATCAGTGAGGCTGTTCCTAGTGGTTCGACCTTCCGTGAAGGAAGACCTAGAGCGTGTCGCCTCAGGAGTGAACTGCCACTCGGGCTGGACCCCATCGAAGGAAGGGTCGGGGATTAGCCACTTGGCATAATGTCGGGCATAAGGTCCGTCGACAACACCAAACGGAGGGGCCCATCGGGGGACGGGCTCTCCGGGGTGTGACTTCAGGGCAGGGCCCTTTCCAGCGCTAATGCCGAGCATTTGTTCAGGAGTAGGACAGTTGACGGGATAGGGAATGAGGTGACATCGTCGCAGTTGCTCAAGCGCAACCTGGCATTTGGCAAGTTCCTGGTTGATGAGTCTCAGCTCGTCGTGCTTGAGTAGGATCTCAAGGCCGAACTGGTGGCGGATCTCATCACGCGCGGTCTCAAGGTCAGCGATTACAGGTTCCGAATGCGCCGCTGCGTCGCAAGCCGCGGGCGCATCGCCAAGAACGTCGAAGTCGGTCTTAAACCTTTTAGCAGGTGAGGCATGATCCGGCGACTTGTTCAGGTCGTCGAAGCTTCCCCGCCTCCTCTTGGGAGGCTGCACGTTGGAAGACGTTATCGTTGAAGTGTTGTGCAAGATGGATGAGTGGTGTGGCTTGACTAGGTCCGCGATCGGCTGTGGCGCATCGAGCCTGTCACTTCCCCGAGGGTCGGATGCCCAAAATCGGAACATAGCATGCCCTGTCCGGGAGCCGAAGGGAAAAGTCAAGAAGCGTGTTGCGATAGAAACGCAACAAGGAGAGTGAGGCGCAAAGGCGCAAAGGCGCGACGACGGAGCGATGCGCGAAGATGCGCGAATGCGACGGAATCACCGGGCGCACGGGCGCAGCGGGCGGTGCTGTGTTGGTTGGGGCTGGGTGGGCGTTGGGTGCTGCAGGCAAGGCTGACGTAACCAGGCTCGCTTGCAGGTCGGACGATCGGAGTCGGGCGCAACAGGCAAAGGGGTGATGATGTGGCCCCTCAAACAGGCCAGAAACGGGGGGTGTTTTGGGGCGGCCAGCGACGGCAGCGACAAGGGCTAGGCAGACAAAAGCCGGCGAGAAGAGAAAGGGGAGGTGATCGAGCGCTAGCGAAAGCCTCGGATCGTGATCTCTGGGCCACAGAGAGCGTTGAGTGAGGAGGGAGAGAGTGTGTGCGAGGGCGATGGGAGAAGGGAGCGTGTAAGAGGGAAGAAAGTGAAATGAGGGAGCGAGGGAAAGCAGGAAATGGGAAAATGGGGGGTGCAGGTGCAAGTGCAAGTGCGATGTGAGAGTGCAAATGCAAGAGCAGGCGCAACGGAAGGTGCGAAGGGGAAGGAGGGGAAATGCGTGTTGGGGGCCCGTCAAGTAAAGTCAAAAGGGGACGGAGGGAGGCCTTGGCCGTGGCAGTGGCACCGGGCAGGGAGGCAGACAAACGCACTCGATAGACTGATTGATTGATGACTGCTAAACTGACTTGATTGAGTGATTGATTGACGACCCGTCCGCCCCCGACGGCCTGAGGCGACGCCGGTCGGCGGGCGGGCGGGCCTGGGGAGGGAGATTGTTTTGGGGGGGTGGACCAGCAGCCAAGGCGCAAGGGGGGCCGAGAAGTCCAGCAGCTGTCCATTCAGCGGCCTCGGAGCGCCCACCAGCACCCACTCAACAGGACCCAGCAGGCTTCTCAGCGCTGGAACACGCTGTACCACACGCTAGAGTCGAGTCCCCCAGCGCCCAATAAGACCGGGGGGCGCACCCCCAGCAGCATGTCCACCAGCTCGCCCCACGGATTCCTTTGGTGGTGAGGTGAGAGTGGCACACCCGAGCTGGCAAGGCCCTCGCTGCCTCGCAGCGAAGGGTGCATCAAGTACAGTACCTACCTACCAGCAGCAGGCAGTCAGGCAGACCGGTGCGCAAGCAGGCAAGCAGCCCGTTGCCGAGGTGCGTGCAGTGGCCCGCCAACAGCATGACGGATCAACGTAAATTCACGACATGCACAGTTACAGATCGGACTAGGCCGCCTAGCAGGCTACCACTCAGGTCGCCAGGTATTCCAGGGGTACGCCAGTATCAAAGTACTGCGTACTGCGTACTGCACTATCGATGAGAGCGCCAGGGGTGGCACCTAGACCACTGTGATGGCTCCCTTGGTACGGAGACCAACTGCCGCATGGCAGGACATGGCTGATGGATGGATCCAGATTATCGGCGACTTGCCCCGAGTGCACGTCCTACCGATATGTACATAGACTCACTCCGGCCGGGCTGTGCCTTGCGCTATCAAGGTATCAAGGTCGTGCAAGTGCTGGAAACGTGTGTATGTCGGTACGTACTTGGCCCCATAAGGTGCAATCCGTCCTCGCCCGCGAGATGGGATCGGGATGTATCCGCGACTCTTACGCTTCGACTTCGCAGTTGCCCTAGTGTAAGACAAGAGTCAGTCGGCTGCGGCGAGGGCATGGGCTGTGGAGGACCAGCGCAAGTCGATCGCCTATGAGAGGTCAAAGAGCCAGCTGTGGTGCATTTCGGTCACGGCCTAATGGCTTGATGCAAAGCAACTTGAGTATGCCTCCGCTCCGGTGAATGAGTAAGGCGAGTCGGGCAAAAGCATAAAGAGGAGGTACATGGATACCTTCGTTTCCATTCCAGATCGCTGGCGAGGTGACATGGCTAATTCTGCGCCAACCCCAACAACAACAACCCAAAAGAAAACATAAACAACGAGATGTGCCTCCAAGCGCCGGCCGCTGCGCTCCTCTTCCAGCTCATGCGACATTCGCTTCCTTGCCTCATGCCACCCCAATCACTCGTCGCTTGCGTTTGTCAATCATTCCTCCAGTTGGTGCAGGTACGGCGATTGCACGTCTGACAGTGCGACCATGACACACACTCAGCTTCAACTGAGGGTGTGGGCCACGGCGTGGTGAGTCGCTGCAGCCAACACTATCACGCCCCACTTGGTCGTCACCCATGAGTATTGTTAGTGCGATACATCGGTACGAGAAGCGATCGTCGTCTCCAATCCTTTGTCGGCGTGGCATGGCTTTAACTGGGCGCCCTAACGACGGGAGCAAGCCTCGCAAGGCCCAAGCTCCCTGCTCCCTTTTTCGAGCTCGACAGCTGGCCAGCTCGTATCGTGCTATCGCCACTGCCCCACCGGCCGCATACCCAACTCCGGGGAGCAAACCGGATGGCTGGCCTGGTATCCCACGATATGCAGGCGTCGCCTGGCCCCATCGTTAGACTGAGGTTTTGAGCGGGTTTGAGATGCTTCTGGCGGAACTTATCCCCGCCCCACCGCATGTCGCCTTAGACTCGTCATCCATTTCCTCGTCAAAGCGGATGCCCCGGGCAGCTTGTCGTCTGCTTCAGGGCTGCCGGTGGCCTGTGCAAGCACGGGGGAGATCTGGTACCGATGAGCAAGGAAGAGCAGAACCCGGTAGGAGGTCACCCGGCTTGTCAAATCTTTTGGAGTGGTGGGATGCTGTAGATAAGGGACTAATAAATGCAAGCAGCCCTGCCTCGGCTTCGCCAAGTTCGAGCTCAGGAGTCAGGCATTCCGATCAACTAGCGCTGAGACACGCAGTGAGCTAGCGCTCCACCTCGCCGAATTGAAAGAAGGAATCACGTGATCTTTGATCCTCCAAGCCCACGTGCTTCAACTTGAACTGTCCAAAGGGACACACGCGTAGCTCTGATCTCAGTTGATGGCCTCCCATACCTAGTCGAAACCTCTTATGGTGCATCATGCTCTCACAGCCCCTCCAGATACTCGGATTGGAATAGAGAGGCCTAATATGATAGGAAGCTACAATGCTCTAAACTAAGACTCCCACGATGAGAGGATTTTCAGACACGTACCTATTATGCTTGAAAGTCCCAGAGCAACTCCCATACATGCATCAGTATGTCAATTCGTGTATCTTGTGCCCTGAGACTCCATTTTCGGAGATCTTTTCGGAGGTGGTAGAGCTCATCTCTCACTCTGGTATTCTCTATCTGACATCAGCCGCCATGCATATGCAGTCGGCCGTGCCAAGCCGAACCCCAGACGATCCACAACTTTTCTACCCCCCCACAGTCACTTGCAACTTTCTTTCTTCCTTGTCAAGTCAAGATGGCCGCCCCGAGACACGACGATGACTCTGGCAAGAGAAAACATGCTACGAGCCTACCCAAAGAAACCGATAGCTCAAAGCGAGCCCGAACCAGAAATGCGCAACCGGCGAACCCGTCCCTCATAGGTCCCCACGAATCCATCGTCGCAGAGCTTGCGCCCAAGTATGACGTCCTCGCCGCCTCCGTCATCTCCTCTACCCAGATCCGCAAGCGCGTCACGTACATCACCAGCCATCTCCTAGCCGAAGCTGAACAGCCACGAGTAGCTTTGCTCTATACCCGGACTGCGGACGTGTGCAAGTTGATCACCATTGTGGAGCAGTGCAAGAGGGTTCTCGGCGAGGAGGGCAGGACCTGGTACCAATACAATCAGCTGTTTGATTTACCGGAGGAACCCAAGAAGCGGGATGTCGTGGAGGAGACTGTGCTAGGGAAGAGACAGGACGAGGACGAGGACAGCGACGACTTCGAAGTCATGCACAGCCGGTTTGAGGATGCCGTGCTCCCCAGACCTTCGGCCCGATCGGTCAAGTCAATGCGGGTATTCCTGTCGGTTGCTCCCGTCCCGGAGCTCAAGTCGAAACGGGATATCACATCCCAGGCCTGAACAGAGAAAAGAGGAAACCATGAGGGATAAAATCTCGGACGTGATGGGAAAGGACCCACGATGTGTGGGCCGTAAAATTTTGTGATGGGATCCAGAGAAACATCGGCGTTAGAAGGCAATTGCGTGGGTTGTAGGCAGGATAGCAGGATTTTCGAGATACCCAGATTACGGATCAAAACAGCCTGTTTTGCTTGTATGGAATTGGAATTGCAATACCTAATACCGAAAACTCATGACACCCCCAGTACTAACGCCTGTCGACCACAAATATTGATATGATCCGAACGACTTAATCCCCCATCCTTCCAATACAGTCTATCACTCTCCTGCCCAGTCTCCCGCTCAGTCTTCCACCCAGTCTCCTCCTAGAATATATGTCCCATCGCAGCCCCGTATATCAAGTGCATAGGCAGAGCCTCGGTCGCGATTTAGTTCGCGTTTTTCTTGGACTGGTCGGTGATGCGGAGGACGAAGTTGACCACCACGGCGAGCAGGAGAATGATGGCCAAGAAGGTAGGACCGAATCGGTCGTCGAAGCCGGCCTGGCCCCTCATTCGGATCGACTTGGCTCGCCAGTGGTAGGTCACCAGAGCGTACAGCATGGTCAACATGGCGACGCCGGTGAACAGGAACGCCGAGATAAAAGCGACGCGGTCACCGAAGTTGAGCATGCCAATGGCGAGGGCACCGAGAATAACGGTGAAGTTGAGCCATGACAGGAAAGTTCGCTCGTTCGCGAAAAAGACCTTGGGCTCGACACGGGTGGGCAGGGCGATGCGCTTGCCTGTGATTTATGTTAGCCAAACCCCGCGAGCATTGTAGATATGAATTGGCCCATTCGCCAAGCCGGGATGGGGGCGTACGGACCAGGAGCAGTCTGGAGGAGAGGCTGAGAAGACATGATTGCGTAGTAGGGTGCTGTTCGAGTGTGACGAGGCTGGGTGCAAGATGGCGCGCTGTCGAGAGAGCTCGGTTAAGTCTGCCAAAGCAATAAAGGACAATCAGTCGATTGGGTGTGCGGTAGCTGAAATGTGATGCCTGCAATTGAAAAACTGGAGTGTGTGCGTGGATGTTGGAAAAGACCAGTGGTGGGATACAGAGCAAAGTTGTATTGGCAGAGAAGAGCCGTTCCGTGCCAGTCGCCAGCCGTTCATCAGTAGCATTGCCCAGGGAGGAGCAGTTGCCCCACTTATAGGCGCAAAGGGCGCATACACGTGGGCCGATTGGTTGGCTCGCAGTCACGTGTGGTTGCCCCGCGCTGCGGAATGCACCTCTGATGCAGTACCCAAAGGGGAAAGACACCAGGCACAAACCGCCCAAACAACGATAGCACATTGTCGACTGGACCTGACTGCACGGTTGAACAACGGCGCCGTGAGCTGCACGTGAGTATCGCGAGTCCTGGATCCCTGGGGCGCCTGTGCATGAACGTAAATTCTGTTTTTGGATGATGCTAAATGATTTTCGGTCGTGCATAGTCCGATCCCTGATAACGACGTGACGATTCGACGCCTCAATCTTGTTTGTTTACCGACTCTTTTCCTGGACCACGCCATCAACTTCAACCTTCCATCTCCACCTGTCATCCACTCCAACCTTCAAAATGGCTACTCCTGTACGCACAGCAGCACCACGCTCCCTCCCTCTCGAGGGCGCTTTATGCTAACGGAACTCGCAGCCTATCCCCTTCAACCGCCTCAAGCAGATTGCCACTGATGTACGCCGCTCCGCATTGTTTGTTTACCGCCTCGGTCGACGAAATCCGCCCTGATGACACGCGCGTGCTAACTATCGATTCGTGCAGGCCTGCACCAACGCCATCGGCAGCGCCGAGTTCTACGACCATGCGAAGACTGAGCAGTGGAACTCGACCATTATCGTGAGTGGAACATGGCTCCCTCGCCTCTCCCTCACATCCCCCTCGCAGTCTATTGACCCTCGATCCAGAGCTCCGTGCTGAAGGCCGTCATCTCCGAGTCGACCCCCCAGGGCGCCGCCGCCCCCTCCTTCAAGTTCGCCTGCAACAGCACCATCGTCCAGCACCTCGTCCCCACATCGGCTCTTAACAAGGCCCGTGGAGGCACCGAGACCCAGACTGAGGAGGCTCACGTTTCGACCAGCTCCGAGGCCACCGCTACTGACGGCAAGCCCCACGTTGGCCGACGAGGAATGCACAGCGCGACTGGTGCGTACTGGGACGAGAAGAAGGACGGCATGTGGACCTACAAGTTCGACGGCGGCGAGGGCAAGGGCCTCGACGTGGTCGTTATGCTCATCTGGGTCGCCATCTAACTGAATGGCTAAAAACCGGGCGCGTAGCAGACAAGTCTGCTCTGACCGAGAGCATTCCTTCGGGGCATTGATAGTTCCAGTTCACCTGTGGCGTTTAGGAACCTGGGAAGCGTGACATTGAGAATGTGAAGGAAATGAACGAGCTTCAGGTTAAGCCATATGCCGACTTTGGTTTTTTTGCAAGCCTTGGATGTACATATACGCTGGTGTTCACAATCTGATGCCATATTCGCTGGCTTGTCCAATCGTTCATCCACCCAATCTGTTCGCCGAGAGACTCACGCGACCTTGCGACTACAATGGCATTGTTCCCGTCCCAACTCCACATTCCGCAAGTGAAATTAGTATGGGCTAGAAAAGCTGGGTGATATCTCCCCGAAACACGGCTGGCCAAAGACAACCGAGATCGTATCTCACCCCTGCCGCAGATTGCTAGGTACTGTGTACTCCCTTCGGCCAATACTATTGAGTAGCAAGTCGATTTACTAGATTTCCTATTTACTCATAAACCGAGGGTTCGAGGATATTCGATTTCCGGGATTGCTCCAGGCTGACCGCGTTTGAAAGCCGTTGAATCACTGATGTAGAATAGGGAGGCTTAAGACATGTTTCTACATACCCACATACAAGCGGCTCGTCATTTCCAATAACCCCGTTGTCCAATCACGAAGTAGGATTTAAAAGCCGTGGCTTTCATTGAGATTCAGTTACGCCACCACGTTCCTTAAGATCATGCCTCTCAAATTATGCGATTGTGGACCTCACACGGCGTATGTACTTTCTCTTTGGTCTCTCTTGGTACATGATCGAGCGAGCTAGCAGCCTTGTCGACTCCTAATTCGTTGAAGATTCTGGTGAGCTCTTGCTGTATGTCGTGTGTTGGTAGGTAGCAGGCGCAGGGTGCAACAGTATGCACCACTTTTGCCAGTGTGAATTGGAATTTTGTACTAAACAAGGTAGCCGTTGTCATTACTCAGGGTAATCATTGTATGCAGTGTAATACCGGGGGGTTCAGCTACTCGGTCGTGTAGGGGATGTAAATTGAGTTGATACTTCGGTATAGGGTAGGCGGGCAACGACTACATGAACTCGGGAATTTTCGACGGCATAGCACATTCATGTGATGTTAGCTTCACATACATTAAGTGACTTCATTCTGGGTTTGGATGCCATTGGATGGTATTGCTCTATGAGTGATTATCTTTGGTTGCTGTTCTGCAATACATCCTAATAACTACGCCACTTACACCACATATAAAATCAGGAAACCACAACAATGGGGATAGCGGTGTTCGCCGAGTTCTAGTAAACAAGCTCCGGTAATTTCTCAAATGGAATACACGCAACGTGCAAACGGTAGATGGAAAATGAGCACGTCCTTGATCAACAAACTACAGAGCTTCTCCAGTCAGCACATGTTAGATACATGACCTGCAAGTCGGGCTTTGAGAAGAAGTAATCGGGCCTGGTCAAGAATATCTATGTGTTAAACTAAAAATGGGCATTACCAAACCTGTCTCCTTGCATTGTCACATAAGATAGATGCGCCTCTGTAAGTATTGTCCACTTTCCCGTAGAAAATTGTGGATGGACACAGACAGCTATCACTTCCCAGCAACCATCATTCCCAGCAGAGAAACGTAGTTAACAAACTTCGATAAACCACACGGAATATGCATTCACAGAAAATCACATCAACCAGGGTAAACCTCAGCGGGGTGTAAGTGGCCATCCCACGAGTGCTTGCATCTCAGTAAGCGATACGACGTGCCGGGTGCTTAGGTACGGTTGTCAGCGCATTCTCTCGGGCCTGAGTTTACCGACGGACCGGGTGCTGACAAGCGTTAACCGCCGAGCGCCTTAGCAGAGTTATCCGATGCACAATGCTGTAGCTGAGTGAACAGGAACTGGGGCTGCTTGATGCAGTCGATTCTGTGTGAACCAACCGGCTTCTGAATTTCGGCCGTCCACTGCGACTCTTTGACTAAAATCTCAGACCACAGGATGCATCATGTGGCATTTCCCAACCTGGTATCCCGGGAAGAAGGATAGATGCAAGCCCTCTCCCACATGCATGTCAAACCATACCTCATGAAGCGGTCAGCTTGTGCGATTCACCATATGTCAGCGTACTGGAGAATGGAGCCACCTCGAAGGCTCTGCCCAGGATATCCGCGGGTCTATTTCGTAGAATAGGTCGCAGCAGCTGATTGGAAACATACACTGCTTCTCGCCGAACGTAATGATGGACGAAGGGATGAATATCAGGAGATTCCACCACGTGACGCTGCCATGAGGTGAGGAAGGCGCCGATGTCTTCTTCCTTCGTGCCCGAACCTGAACGGGACAATGTCCTTTCAACCAAACCAACCACGATGACGACGTCTTTCACGCAGGGACTTGGTTTGCATCAGGATGGCCTTTGGGGGCAGAATGGGATGCGCATGTGTTGACGGGCCGTCCCCGGTAGTACGACGCCCATCCCGATGATGGTGGCATGCGACATTCTGCGATAGCAACCACTACGACAACTGGGTAACCGGATGAGCCTGGGCCGAGATTTGTTGTTGCAACGAGAATTAACAGGTTCCCGACACCTTTGTGAGTTCACTCAGCGTCACATCTGCAAACCACCCTGGATTGTCATACAGGCAGCTCTATATTGACAGTATCACGAGGAGTCTTGCATCGGCGGAATCACCCCAAAGTGTCATGCACGAAGCGGATTACTGAAGCGGATAACTGTCGCGGCAGCAGATGAGGACATCTCTTACGATTTGACGGTGGCACCATGTATGGCTGCATGGATGCAGTTTTCTCCCTGCCGCGTGGGGGGTTCCGACGCCGCATCTATCACATCTCGTCGGATCCGATAGTGGCGGAGTTGGGAAAAGAGACAACCTGGACGGCGGAGAACGGGATCGAAAACTAGGTTTAAGCACCTGCAGCGGCGGCGAGATGGGATGTGATGGGATGGAATGGCAGGTAAGAATGGCACGAGGATGGAATACCATGCACGCACGCACACGCACGACGGGATGGATGGGCGGTTGACTCGCGGGACGGGCTGGCCAGGGACTGAATCCAGGCGCTGCATGCCTCATGCACTCGTGCAGCGGCCCAGTGGGCGATGATCCATCTGGTCGTCCATCCTCGGACTCCCGAAAACAAGTCGGGGATCCCGACAGCGTGACTAACCTCATCCGAGGTCTGAAGGGTGGACGGTCCCGAAATGTCTCAGGGTCCAGCTCGCGTCCCGAGACTAGACGAGCAAAAGGATGTGCGGTTGTCGATTTCTGGCAGCTTCTGGTTGATGTCATCTTGATGCTGTTACCCTGCACATGGGCTTCACATCAGTGGAGTTGGATGACGGCGCAACACTCAGAGAGAGTTAGACGACCCCGTTCTGAAGATCGGGCCCGCTTTGGGCGGGGCTCACCGGGCCGTTCGCCTTTGTGGTGAGATGCATGGTCTCCAGAAGGGCTCCAGAATGACGACTGGCGTGCTTCACTAACGGTTCCGCACGAGGATACCGGATACAGTACCTGTGCGATACGGGCCTCGCCGTTGTGTCTGTCTGGTGGTTGTCCAGTCCCGACTGTCCTTGATTCCTGGGTGCCTCTGTTCGATTGATGCCATGGTGCCATGCGTCATCGGCCGGGATTGGCCGATGCTCGTTCGGCTCCTGGACGGAGCCGCGCTCGCTGGGACTGGGATTTGGACTGGGACTGGGACTGGGACTTGGACTTGGGCTTGGACTTGGGCTTGTGTTTGAATTTAGGCTTGGAGGCTTGTACCACCTTCTTGGGTTTGGGGCGGGCTGCCCGGTTTCCCCCACATGACCATCTACACACAACAATCGGCGGGCAGAAGGCCGGCGGCAGCAGTGCATCGTCATACGATACCGAACACCAAACCCGGCCCGGCGACGCTGGCGAAGGTCGAAGCTCTTCCCCAGATGCCCGTTGATCGATGGACCCACTGCCGCACTGAGCTGGGCTCTGGGACTGCCCCAGGCTCTGTCTTGCCACCATCTGCTGGCTGCCTTTGGGGCTCGAGTCAGGCCCGGCATGCGCGGCAATCAGCGTCGAGGGCGGGCACCGGCGCGGCGTCGCCATGTCAGATGCTCAGTAGGGCCAAGACAGGACAGGGTAAGGCCAACTCAGGGTCATCCTAGGCTATCCCAGGCCATCCCAAGCTGTCCTAGGCCCTCTCAGGCCAAACAAAGAGTGGGCAACTAACACTTGGCCTCCCACTTCCCTCACACTCTCTTCCGTGCCTCGCACTAGCGTCTACCGGCTTATCATGGGTCCTGGCTCAAGGGACTCGACTGGAGCCGGTCCCTGGTGACGAGATCTCGAATTGGCCCACGATGGGTCCGGACCCATCACACCACCCACCGCCCCTCGGTTTCCGACCGGCTCCAGCCCCATCGTCTCCTCGAGTCTTTATAACCGACTCGGGGTCGCCACTCGCCTGTTTTGACTTCGGTCTCGATCGTCCCTGTCAACACCGGCTTCGACATATATCGGACACCTGCTCATGAGCTTGCTAGTGAGGAATTCGCCTCATCAGTCCTCCACCAAACGACGTCGCTATAACATCGTCAACGTAACTTAACACCTCCACCACTTGGCGCGAACCGTCACCGCTGGTCTCGCGTTTCGAACCATACAACTGTTCCACCGTCAATCCCTCGCCTACGACAGCTGGTGACGGGATAATACAAGTCAATTACACAAGTCAATTACACATCCAGACGGGAATACACCAACCACATATCATACTCGTCACTCAACACCATCAACCACAATGGTCCAAGTGCTTGCTGATCCCGCCCTCTCCCCCAATGGAGTCTCCGCCCACGAAACCGCCGACGGCCCTCTGGTGAGACGACCTAGCCTCCCAAGGACCGACTCGACGGCGATGTCCCGGGAGGAACACGCACAGCGCATGCGAGAATTGAACATGAAGAGGGGAATGATCAAGGCACCACGGCGAGGGTGGTCCATGACGGACTACCAATGCGATAATGCGTCATCGCACTCACCTCACTCAACCTCATCGCAGGTTGAACGACAGGCCTCCATCCCCGAACATGCGCCTCTACCAATGCCTTCGCGACCCCAGACCCCAGTGGCAGCCCCTGTCGAGGAACAGATTTCACAGCTTCCCCAACGACCCAAGCTGCCTCCTCCCCGCCGCTCTTATTCCGTCATGGATTACGAGCCTATTCCTCCAGGCCAACCCCAGCCTCCCAAGGACTTTACCCTCCTCGACCTCCCCTCGGAGCTGCACTACGCTATTTTCGACTTTCTGGACCCCATTGACAGCGTCTGCTTCGGCCTCACAAACCCCAACTTCTACGATATTCACCGACGACTGCACGGGACCGTACCTCTTTCTAGCCGATACTCGGGCCCCAACGATCTGGAATGGGCATGGCGTGGCGCCGGGCCTCTAGTCCACCCCAAAGACCGAACCGTCGCTAAGGATAACGCCATGGACCAGATGCGAGTCAAGGGCCAGGTCTACTGCCGTAAATGCGGCATCTCCCGCTGCGAGCTGCACCGCCATCTCAAAGGCTGGATGGGCGAGGGTTTCGAGTATTGCTCCATCAAGGACATGTACGGCAAGCCTGCTGGTGAAGACGCGAAGCTCTACTGCTACATGAAGTCCCCCAAGAATCCCCACCGGTGCGGGCGCCACGGAGGAAAAAAGACGGCGACCCAATAGACACTGTCAGGGTTGCCATAATGGATCAATAAATAAATATGAAATGAAGGCTACGATGATGAGAGGGGATTAAGAGTGGGGATGGAAAGCGAGAGAGTGCGTTTGCATATGCGAATGTGTCTCGGCAATGATGACGATTTTTCTTGGATATCTTTTACGGTTGGGAAGGGGGGATATTTATATGGGCATATTATGAATACCGGTTCACGAGGGGAAAGGACGGATGTCCTCGGTTGGGAATGGCTTTTGGGATCTGGTCAACGGAAATGCGGAAAAGGGACACACTGATGATCCCAGTAATTATCCACCACGTTGCAATAAATATACTGCTTCAAGCTTAACGCACGCATTCGGCTCCATGTATGCGGGATTGAGAACTTCCAGCCCCAACTTAACAGAGAGACGTTGGATGCAATGTCTCAAGGTTCTGAGTATGTTGACAGTTTGGCGGTACCGAGGAACAGCGCCGAGGCGGTTCGGGTCGTGAACAAGCTCATCCTTCCCGCTGTAAATGTAATCTTCCCGGCTGCACCCCGCGCATTGCGTTTCTGGATCCGGGAGGTAGGTCCCTCGGCTGATTCAATCGGGATGGCCGGGCGGCTTTGAGCCTCAAAGCGTCATGTCGAGGCATGGGATGAAAGCCGACGTTCTTATTGCTACGTCACTTCCACCGATGCCACACAGGTCAAGCAAGTTTGTTTAGATTGTTTAGAAAATCCAACCTTTTGAGTGATCAAGTGTAGATATTGTTACTTTGCTCGGTGTTTTAGGATGCCGATATCGAGATGCTGATTGTATGTAATATCATCCTCGTCCCATCACCACACATGGAACATGGAAATCCGAACCGGGGCTGTCCTAGCCCCTTGTCGCCCAAACGCCAGAAACCAATACTCTCCCAAAGAGTCCTCTATCGTGGTGGTGTACAAGTACCCAATGCCCATACGCCGTAATGCAAAAAATATAGAGAAAAAAACAAACCCCAAAAATAAACTCTCCAGCAGCATACATACACATGCACCAGATGTGCCACAATCAGACGTTCTTCCACTCGGGTTCGCAGTCTCCCTTGGCAGCGATCCAGTTGTTGATGCCCTGCTCGAACCATCCGCTGGTCCACGTGTCCTCAGCATTGCTCTCCTTTTTAGACGTTCCGAGCTTGAAGCTCTTGTGAACGCAGCAAGCGTTCTTGTGGTACCGCCATTGGAAGCATTGGCGGTCCCGGTTGAAGTTCACGTCCTTAACGCGTTCGTCGTACCTCGACTGAGCCAGGGCAAACTTTTCGCTGTCGTTCTCCATCTTATCGTAATCCTCTTGGGAGATGCGGAGTCCGTCAGCAACGCAGACCTTGGAGCAGTGCTCTGGCGAGAGGTGAGCCACGCGCTCGTATGCGTTCTTTTCCTTTTCGTCCTTTTGGCGACTCTTCTGATGATCACTGGCTTCATTCTGGGCCGTTTCGTCGGGAGCAATGTAACAGACGTCGTCGGACAAGTTATCCCACTCATCGCGGCGATCCACGAGGTGTGGAGCGAAGAAGGCTTCATACATGTCCTTAATTTGAACAAAGCCCTGTTTTGCATGTTAGCTTTGAGTTCGACAGATGAATGCCTAGCTCCATGGGTTTGAACGTACAGTTGATTTTCGGTTTTGCTCGTAGTCCCATACTTGGCTGACCTCCTCAGAATTCATGTGGTGCATCGTCATGAGAGCCTGACACCAATGGCCATCCGAATACGGCAACGTGTTGGGCTTTTCGCCATTGAACATCGGATGGGCCTGCTTTACCTTGACGTCGGTCTCGTTGACAGCCAGAGCCATGAGGTAGTCGCCACAGCACTCGTGAGGGGCCATCAAATCGTACTTGTCCGCCAGGCCAGGGATTTCGGCCATCTTCTTGACCGTCTCTCCAGAGATGACGTAGCCACTGCCTCCGTGCGCAAATGGGAAGCCCTTGAGCATGGCTACGCTTCCAACGTAAGGGAAATCCTTGGGATTCACCTTGTTGCGAAGCCACCAGACCAGGTTGGGCCAGAAGACGTAGCTGTCAGCCTCGGCGAACACGTACCATTCCATGTTGGGGCGCATCTCCCAGGTGCGCTCGATCATGTGCAAGAACTTGTACTTGTCCAGTTCCCAGCCACCCTTCATGTCGGTCGTGCAGTCCTGCTGGGAGACGGGGCATGACTCCTGCGCGCTGTAGAGTTTGAATTCCATGAGGTCCCCCTTGGCCTCGGTTTTGACGTTTTCGAGAACATTGTAGACATGGTATTTCCCGACCTGTTGCTCCTATTGTCGGCATTAGCATCGCGGTTACCCAAGGTTTGCGACGGGGATTGTAATGAGCCAGAGACCAAAATCGTGCGCAGGTGTCTGGGGGCTGCAGAACTCATGTAGAGGACTGGAATGCCCTCGAGCGCCACAATAGAGCCGATCTCTGTGTGCCTTTGTTCAAATCACTGGAAGGTTACTTACCAAGTCGGAAAAGATGAGAAAATCCTCGATGCATTGGAGACCGGTTAAGAGCTGCGTTGGGAGTTTGGTAAAAGCCTCTGTAGCACCTGTTTTCATGACGAGCATGATGCCATCCATAGAAGGAAATCCATCGCACGGCGAGGTTCGGGACTCAGGATAGACCGAGTTGCCGCTGTTTTGGTCGGGATTCTCAGGCTTGATTTCTTCCTCGTGTTTCTCTTCTTCCTCTGTTTTGTTTTCGTCGTTTTCAGGCTCGCTTTCAGGAATGGGTTGGCTGGTGGATTGATATTCCGCAGCGGGCGTGGTAAATGTGCTTTCGGGTTCGTTTTCAGAGATGGGTTGGTAGGTGGATTGGGTTTCCGCGACAGGCGTGGTAAATGTGCTTTCAGGCTTGATCTCGTCTTCGGGCTTGTTTTCCTCTTCAGATTTAATCTCGTCATCCGCAGGAGTCAGCTCTTCCTCAGGCTTGCTTTCCTCCGTGGGCTCGCTTTCCGCGACAGATGTGGTGACGTAGAGGTCTTCGACTCGATCGTCGGCGCCGTCCTCCGATTCGGTACCATCGGCTTCGGACTTGTTGCTGTCATCAAGATCCGTGTTGTCAATCCCTCCAGGGCCTTTGAGATCGTCGTCCGTGATTACAGGTTCGGTATTGTTGGGGTAGACACTGGGCACAGGGTCGCTGTTGGCATCGCCACCGTGGCCAAGATATTTTGTCAGGTGGCTGTAAATGCCAGATGCGTCGTGGTCGCTAAGTTGATAGAGGGGCACGATAAGGAGCAGGGTTAAGCCGAGAAGCGTGAGAGTAATGAGCTTCCAACCCCGAGGGGAGCTCCACGCGGAGCTCAAATCGAAACCCATCGGGATGAGGCGTGAAAATGGGCAAACAAAGGAGTGTGAGAGGATTGAGCGATGGAGGGTGAAAGTTGGGGGAGACGAACGGGATGGGCAGGGAATGGACAGACGGGCGCGAAGTAAGAACCAGTGGATTTACTCGTCGTGATCACGTTTTAAGGATTCTGTACGAGACCTGGCATATCCCGGAGATAGGCACCGGCTGGCTGACATGTCGATTGGATGTACTCCGTGCAGAACTCCTTCGTACCCACCTCAGCTCCCCTCCCCCTTGCAAGGCGTGAAGGCATCCACAGACCGGACGAACCAGACTGAGACTCCGCAGAGGCGCGAGGCGGACAGCTAAGTGGACGCCGGCCGTCTTACGACTCAGGGGGGGGATGTCGATACGAAGAAGCGAACTGCGTGAGAATTGGGGGCACCGTCAACCCCCCGTGTAGATCGTAGACGAGGGCGATCCATGGACAGTCAAGTTCTAGACACCGACAACCCTCGAGTCTCCATCAATTTGTCTTGATGTTTGTATCCCTGCTGTCTTGTTTGGCGAATAGCACTTGGGGAGTAGACATGGTGGAGTCGGAAATATCCATCTGAGTACTGCGCATTGTTGGCGACTAGAAAAGTAGCTTTGCTGTGCCGTGAAATCGATAGCGCGCCCCCAGTGCGAATTATCGAGTTGTAGCCTTGAAGTACTCCTGAAAGGGCAAATCATCACCATGGCGGCGCCTCTCCTCATTTACTCTCGAATTGCCCTAAGGCTGCGATGGAGAAACGACACGCGACGACCCAGTGAAAACGTATGCAACTCGATTCCAGACCTCGACAGACTTTGCGCAAAATTGTTTCGTCTGCCACGGGGCGGCTCTAGTCAGGCCCGGATCCCAATAGCCGCCTTTTAGGACGCATCGCTTCAAAGGGGCCAAGCGGTGGGGCCGGCCTCCCGTCTGGTTGATCTGGCCTGTACTGATCTGGCGTGGAGCTTTCGTAAAGGAGGATCCCAACCACCCTGCCTCCCACCGTCAATCTCCAACACCAATTGAAACAAGCCCGGAATTTTGGCGTAAGGATGTAGCCCGCTGACTGTGCCGCCCCTGAAGGTTGCAGCATTCGTGAGCCTCAGCCACGATCCTGATATTATGGGGGCGGCGCTGACAGGCCTTCAGGGCGTCACTGCGCCTAGATAAATGGCCCAGATAAATGGCCCAATACACGGTGTCCTTTCGTCGCCGCATCCGACCCACTTGCCTTTGTCCCGGTCTGGGAATGTTCTGCGAACTCAATTTCATCTACTTGGTAACGTTGTGCTCTCACACAGTGCCAGTGCTGACACTTTGAAGGATTCGAGTTGGAGTGCAAATACTGCCTTGAGCGGAACCTTCAATCTCCGAATCCTCAAAGGATCTCCTTCGAGTCAACCTAAATGTTGTTGATCGCCGTTTGAATAATGCCAGCGAGGCACTCGTTTCCAGCCGACCTTCTTTTCCTTGTCAAGTGGTCTGGCGATGGCGCGTCTTGTCACGATTGTGTAGCATCCTGTGTAGCATCCTGTGTAGCATCCTGTGCAGCATCCTGACGGATCAGGGCAAAGGCGTCTGAATCAAGCCAGATATGACCCTGCTGAAAAACGTACGTAGTACCGATGCCGCATTGGCGGGAACTTCTAACGAGGGCGGATCGAAGCTTCCGAGTATTGTTCTGGCCCATTGAAGGCAGGGTGAAGGCAGGGTCGTGTGGAAATGACGTATTCCGCAGCCTTTGGGCAGGCCGCCCTGGTCACTGAACCTTGCACTATCGTATTGAACCTGTCTTCATTGACGAGAACTGCAGCTGTTCGAACAGCGGACAAGGTGGTAATTAGTAGCGAAGCGAAGTTTCGTGTTAGCGGTGAAGCCACGTCAGTTTCGGTGGACCGGAGAAACCTGAGGCCCACCGTCACTCCCCCCCAGCTTCCGAAGCCTTATCGTACCGTCATCTGAGCATGGACCACTTGAAGTGGTCGATGCTTGAGTGGAAGTCTGAAGACTGGGGATTCGAAATTGCCTGGTGCATGCACTACCTGGGACAGAGCGTCGGATCTCGTATTGAAATTTAGGTATTGCTAGTCGTGAACTTTTGGTGGCGCAGCTCTCCACGTAAAGAACCCAGCCTGGGACTCGTTGACGGATCGAAACCGTAGATCCAGAGGATTGTCATCCATGGTGCGACTGCCGGCCAGACCCATTATTCGAGGTTGAGGACGCTTGGATCAGGATACGTTGGATCAAAAAAGAACCTCTTGGTGACTTTGCGCCTGCCAATCAGTTGACGTGAGATGTCGATAGATCAAACTCGTGGATTTTCAGATTGAGTGCTGAGATCACCATGATTCAGGTTAAAATATGTCTCCCATCTCGCTCAGTTAGAGTGCTGACGTTGCATTGTTGCAACCAAGCGTTTGGGAAAGCTTGAAGCGACCGCTGTGCCAGTTTCGTCGAGAAGGCCCCGGCTTTTTTCCGATTCACGGTCTTGGCGGCTTGGCAGCATCGAAGCTTGGCAGCTTAGGTGACAGGTGGTGGTGGGTGGGATATAATTACGTGCGGGAGGACGGCTTGGTGACGATAGTCGAAGGTCACGGCGCGCGCGCTTACCATGTCGATGTTGCTGACTGAGGTGTTGAAAGGCGACTAGCTATCGGGTTGAGAGCGTCGGGCGCCGCTGTTGCTTCCATGGAATCCACCCCATGTTTTGGCACCTTCCGCAACGGCATACGAGATGCATGTGCCCCACTTTGATCACCAGAAGTGAATGGCGGCTGTAACGGCAAAGAAGTCGTCGGCCATTCTTCGAGTACTCCCTGTAGATCCTTACCGCACCCATGCAGAGATACTTCGCATTCGGACATGTCTCATAGATATAACATTCTTTTGGAAGCTCACCAGAACAACATGCTCAACGGGATCAATGGCGTCCGATTAACGCGGTATCTAAGACTCGATCTGCCGTCGTTCCCCACCGATCCCGCATCGCATACTTACGTCACGGCACGCAAGCATCTCCCGCAGCAGCCGGCAGCCGGCAGCAACATTGAACATGTCGCAAAGCTGTTGGCCTGGAAGCACTCACTGTGCTTACGATCTTAACATGGCGGTATTACCTTAGCCTCTGGCTACATCGGACATGGCGAGGAGGATCGTTAAATTTGGTCCACCATCTCTTCCACGTGTGAGATAAGACGAATCCTATCTTCTCTCCCCTTGCGCGCCCTCCCCCCCCCCTCCCCTTTGACAAGCGCATTTCGCGGCTTCATCAGCACGGCATTGCCTAACGCCCTACGCCTCTTGCGCCATCAACCGAAGTGGCACCTAAACCAGCGCTACATGCTCTGGTTCGTCGACTCGAGGCATCATCGATTTGTCTTGCATGCGGAACCGGATCAAAAGAGGGGGTCCAAAAAAACCCGCCCCCGCCGCCCGAGCGGCCACCAACCGGCCTACGGAGTCCGAGACGGCCGTCCGTGATGCATGGCCCGAGAATTCGGATTCGGATCGCAGATGGGAGTCACCCCTCGACGCAGCGCGAATCGAGCATTTGGCTGTGAGTCCCGTAGAACATCGATGACGGCTTGTGTCGGCGCCCTCAGCTCCTGCCCCTCGTTGGCATCATCTTCAGCCCGTCGATTTCGTCATGCCGATGGCTTGGACGGAAAGGGATATTTCGGAACAACTGCCAAACTCGACCCCTTATCGCATCCACTTGATCCCGCTACTAGATCCAGATCGGGGCTGGTAGTCTTTCGTCGCAATCGAGCCCACAACCAATTGGCCGTCATAGATGAGCCATCTGCTCCTAAGCTCTGGGATTTTTTTTCTATATACGTACGCCATCTGTTCTCTTCGCCTTGGGCAAGCTGTTCTTTAAACAAACGCCGCCCCTTCGGTTTCATCACGAGGAAAGGTCCATCTTAACATTTCATTTGATCCCATTTGGTCTCCTCGCCTGGCCCCGCATAGCCGCGGCAGCTCGTGAGAAAACGAAACCCGAGAGACCCCGAAAAAGCCGACTGTTCGTGAATTGTTAATACCGAAGTGCGATTGCATTGGTTTGGGCATCACAGAGCGCATATACGATACCCAGGAACCACCCGAACAGCCCCCTATTGCTCAGCCGTCATATTCTGATCCGGATCCAGTCTGCGTAAGACGTTGAGACATTTTTTCCCGGAAGTTGGAACTAGACAGACAGCACATCATTATCACACATGGCGGGCTTACCACAATGCGGCCATGGGCCTGTACAGACAAGCGCTGTTGTTGTACTGGGCGGTGCCTCACAATGCTCAGCGATGCCTCCCCCCTCCCCGCCAACACCATCCATCTCCCCACCAGCGACCGCATTCTGCGAGCCTATATACCCCCTTTGCCTTGACAGAGAAGTCCGAGAAGATTACCAGGCCAAAGACCAGATACTCCGAGATGGAATCCACGTACTCAACAGCGAGGCGCTTGCCCTAATGAATCTCACAAGGCTATATGAGACGGACCCCATAGCTCGAGATGGCTTCAGCAAATCTGTCCAAGCCATCACACGGCAGGAGACAACGAATGGAAAGCTGGTCGTGATCGGAGTAGGCAAGTCGGGGCATATTGGTCAGAAACTGGTAGCAACGTTTAAGAGCCTCGCCATCCATGCTGTCTTCCTCCACCCAACCGAAGCCCTCCATGGAGACCTCGGCATCATCGGACCCCATGATACGCTCATGTTCATCACGTATTCCGGAAAGACGCAGGAACTTTTTCTCATGCTGCCCCATCTGGACAAGACGCTCCCAGTTATACTGCTGACGTCCCACACGTCCCGCGACACGTGCGAGTTCATCAAGCATCGACCGGATACCATCCTTCTTCCGGCACCCATCCCGGAGGCTGAGAAGACGGCGTTCGGAGTCTCGGCACCAACGACATCGACCACGGTGGCGCTAGCTCTTGGCGACGCACTTGCCATCGCGGCGGCGAAAGAACTTCACACCAGCGTCTCCGCAGTCTTTGCAAGAAATCATCCGGGAGGGGCAATCGGTGTCGCAGAAAGGAAACCTCAGGCGATCAAGGACATCGCAATCCGGTGGGACGACATTCCACTATTGGCGGACCAGGGAGAGGCAAGCTTGGGCATGGACCTTCTCCGCGCGGGATACGACTCCCCCACAGGATGGGTGCGGGTACGGGATCTTGCGGCGTCCCCAAGCAAGATCCGCGGCTTGGACAGGCAGGACTTCAGCCGCAACTTGCGAGATATTCCCGAGCTCCTCATTTCCAGGGCACAGATGATCTCCATGTCATCGGATACGACCATCTGTCAGGCACGAGCTATGCTGAAGAATCTGCAGCCGTCAGCCACCGAGAAAGAGGCCGCTTGTGGGCCTGATATGGTCGTGGCTGTTATGGAGAAGGGTGAAATTGTTGGCGTTTTGGAGGTTGGTAAAGTGGTGGACCACAGTGAGGGATAGAGAACGGGGCTACGGCGGGTTTTGGGGAGGGGCTGTAACCTCTTCTCCTCGGCGAACAAATGGATTATAGGGTCTGGCGGAACTGGACAACTGGTACATGCATGGTCAGCGCATGCGGCGTGGGCTACCTCGATCGATCGAGGCACTCGATCTAGAACGACGGGTACCTAGAGTTAATCCCTCATGGCAATGTGTTGATGGGGGATATGAAATCATGAATACTTATGCTCCCCTGGATATGGGGGAAACAACGTACCTGACGTATCTTTGCCATTGTGTCTGGAAGGCTCCCATGCAAACTGAAGACACAGACATGTCGGTCTACCAACGTGAGGATAAGCTTGGGCTAGACAAGATAAGGACTGAAAGCCACGGCTCCTGGTCACGGCTTGGCTTGGCTTGGGATGTGTGATATCTCCGCCGGACAGCGGGTCGATGCTTGAGTATTTTTGTACATGGCTGAAATGGGGCGTATCATGTCTTTCATAACATTCCCATCCTCGGGATGGAGGCCTGACTCGCGCGACCACAGGCGATCCCATCCATACGTGCGCATCGACGCAGGGGAAACTTTCCCTGAATGAGCGCTGCCCCCAATCTTGACCCATCTTGGTCCGGGTCGAGTTGATGGATGCTTAGGCCTGGTGGGGAGAACTTCTGCACGACACTTATTCAGGAATGCAGAAATTTTGAGCCTCGACTAGGGTTGGGCTCGTGTCGACACCATTCTCGTTGGTTGGTCACGCGAGCAACCACCATGTTCGAGGTATCAACGCCGCAGGCGACAGGGGGCCTGGTCGATTGGGCTGTAGTGGCGTCTCTGGGGTTCTCGAGCCGTCTGCAGGTTTCACAAATGTGCAAGGCTCGTGCGTTTCAAGGCTGGAGTGTTGTGAGACAGGGAAGAGAGTGTGTGCTCGGCACAATCGACTTGCATGGATGATTCCTGGGCGCATACTGGATAACCATGGGCGTGATTGACTGCCATGCTGAGGTGCTCGACCTGCCCCATTGGAGCATTCTGAGGAGTCGTATCTGGACAGGCAAGATAACCCATGCGCTTCGCAAGATGCGATGCTTGTGGTGGGCCCAACGCCCTTGTCGTTGAAGATGCAGCGTTAATAAGTTCCAGTGTAAAAGTTCTGGGTAGCACACACCCTTGCATCTGGATGAAGGCCCCGAAAGCGACGTGGTGGCAATGGGCCTCGGGAGATTTGCGCTGGATTGGCTAAGACTGGATTGTGGCGATTGTATCCCGATGCACCACAAGGTACCACAAGCCAGTGGAGAGAACTCGGGCGGCGGGCCGCGACCGAATGGATTTAGCTGTGGATCATGGCTTTGTGAGTCTTACGCAGAATTTTAGACTTGCACTTTCTCCAGACCGAGAGACCGTTTTCAATCAAGAGGGGCGTTAGCCGTGACCAATTATCTGGCTCCCCCTGGTAGGAAAAGCTGGTAAGAGGCGAATCGAGGCAGTAGTGTTATCGCCGTCACCACCCAACTTTTCGTATTTCCGTATTGAATATTAGACCCGCGGCATACTACGTATGAATGGCTTGCGGCCCAAGACTGATGGCCAATAGCTGATGGCCGTCCGGCATATCAAGGGCTGCTGTCTCAGTGGATGTGTCCGCTGGTGGTCTGTAGACGTGTCGTTGTCAACGACGGTGGGGATTTTGATGTGGGTTTAGGCAGGGTGCGCCTTTTCAATAGATCGGCGTGTTGCAGAAGTGTCGTCGTGCCTTCGTTTAACGGTAGATTCGTAATAGCATCCTCTCATCACAGGTCGTTGGTCGTTGAGGTACGAACGAATTAGTAACCCAATGAAGCATGGCTTGGGAGGAGTCGGAATAACACCGACAAGAATCGATTGTGGCTCTTTGGGGTCGCCTGGCATTGCTAGTTGGAGATGACTCCGCCGAGGACTCCGCTGCAGCTCAGGACTCCGCTGTGGAGGGAACTAATTGAGGCATCGTGAGTGGCCCTAGTCGAGTTTTGTTCCTGGGAAAAGACGTGAGTGGCTGTTGGCTCCGGGTACCTGTCACTCCATGGCCCTGATGGGCTACAAGTGAGCGGGACGGTGCCAAGTCCTGGTTCGATGCCGACGGCGCTGAGCCAGTCGATTGAGCATGTGCTCGTTGCTGGCATGGAAGATGCGACGTCGGAATTCCATCGACGGACTACGTAGTAAGATGAGCAGCGGCGCAATCCCACCGTTCTGCACCGGTTACACTTGCAGGATCCGGGGAGAGATGGATGCATAGCAGGGACAAGGAATTAGAAGCGCAGGAATGGCGATGGATGGTCGCTGGGTGATGGCCAAGCCAGCATGCCCGCCACGGCTTGCCAACCAGGCACAGAAGATCCAAGACAGGGTTGGTGCGGGTGTGTCCACCGCTCGGTCAGCATTCGCGGTAGGTACTCGCGTGCTCGCGTCCGTCGCTGCCGTTCGTCGTAGTCCAAGACGTGTGCTCGCAAGTCGTGACAGGGATAAACAGCCGGGACACGTGCTGCTAGCCCGGGTATTGGGAATCTGGACGGCGCTACGGCAACTCGGGTCTCTTTCGGGGCAATGGACCCTCTTGAAGGGCGTTTAGGACCCTCTCCGAGATCCTCTGGATGGGTTCCCGCGGCGCTTCATAACGTAACGCAGCGCCTGTGCCACCTGCTCGACGGTGGCACCAATGCGCCTAGGACCACGACGACTTGGAGGAAGAGAGCCTGCGGCCAGTCATCCTGGCTTTGAGCCCGCCCGCAACGGAGCCGGCGGATGGACGGTGCCGGAGCTGCTGGGGTCGTTCTGGGTTGCTTCTCAAAGCTCCAGGACCGCTTCCTAGCTTCGTCGTACTTCTGCGCCGCTTGATTGCTTGCGTTCGCACTTGCATGCATTGGTGTCATTGGACTGTGGTCAAACTCTTATTGGTATCGCCCTAGCGTCGCCGTGGTGTCGTCGTCGATGATATGGCCAAGGGCCTGTCACAGAACTCAACGGGGCATTGGCCGCTGGCCGGCCGGTGCCAGACCGTCTGCCGGGCTGTCCCAGGTTGCGCGAACCAGCCACAGCGTTGCAAGACAGCGTACTCGGCAGATAAGAGCTGACGTCGCCGGCGATGGCTACAATTGTTCAGGTAGCATGCATGATGCGCTCGCTAATGGGCGCACCCGGGGCAGGGTGCAGGATACTCTGGCAGTCTCTGGGACAGCACCGAGGTAAACGTCGAGATAACATGCCACACACATGCTGGGCTTCGTATCACGGATATCCAGCCATGCACAGGCACAATCGCCCATCGACACCTGCCACACGATCCTACGAACCTGCTCCGTAGGCTCCGTTGGTTTCGAGACGCTTCTTTCTGCTCGCCACCCACCCGCCACCCTCCACCCTCCCCTGCCGGCTTCTCGAGTGTGAGGTACATTGCCTGTTTGGGGTTGGGATCGAAGCATCAACACTAGCCCACAAAGCTTAACTGGGAGCTTGGACGAAGCACAAGTTGGAGGGCTTCGCCTAGCGCTAGGCCGGCGCCTTAGACTGGGCTGGGTATTAGACGGGCTCAAGTTCCGGCGTTCCAGCTACGGAGCTGCGAGGACCGAGCAAGGGCGAATGCTGCAGGGACTGCAGGGCCTACAGGGCCTCCAAGGCCTCAGGGGGTTCCTCAACTCGGGGCTGCACGAGGTGCCAAGCGGCTTCCCGCGTTGCCCAGAAGGTCCCATCCGAGGGCTCCAGGACGGCTTACAAGGGCTGGGGAATGGCGAGTGCCAATTGGCGATTGGGGCCGAGAGGGGCGGCGGCGGCGACGGCGACGATACGGCGAGTTGTTCTGGGTATATTTCTTGGGCGCATTTCTGGGCGTATTTTTTGGATCCACCCCTGGTCGACGACGGCGATTAGGACTAGTTGGCAGAGCTCCAGACGCAAGCCAGCTGAAATATGCACGACCCAAGACAAGACAAGATACAAGGTGCCAGGGTCCCCCCCCCCAAACGCATCTGGCGGGGCACCCCTCCCTCCGGGCCACCAGTCCCTATTGCCCCCACAGCCACAGCCCCATCCATCGGCCAACCAGATGGCTCTGTGGAGAGCGAGCCCAATTGGTTCGATTGGGGACCAGATAGGTAAGTCGGTCGTCAGAATGAGTGGATGCTTGCTTGGGTGCGTGCGTGCTAGAGGTAGGTGCGTGCTTGGGTGCGTTTAGATGACTGGATGGATGGTATAATACTGCTAAGACTGCCCTTTTCGCTTCTCCCACCTGCTCGCCCCCGATTGCCAAACCCTGAATCTAGACCTGCTGCTTGGAATCTCGCGGATTCTTAGCTGCCTGTACTCGTGTGCGATCTGATAGTCTCGACGGTAATTCTCCCGAGACAACCCCAATTCCCGACTCTTGGTGATCGATCGCTGCCGCCGCCGCCCGTCGTTTCCTCCCGCCCGTCCCCAATTCCAATCCCAATCCCCACACTGCGATACCACGATACCGCGAATCCGCGACACCACGCCAATTCCTCTGCCGCTCGTTACTGCTCGTTGCTACTGCCGCTGCTGCCGCTGCCGCCGCCTGCCCTCGCGTCGCTGGTTGTTGCGAGTGACGCCTGATTGACCCCCAATTCCCGGCCTCCCACCGATCGCTGTCGGCTACTGGGTGCTTGTCGCTGCGCCTTGGTTGTCTCAGTACGTCATCCTGTCCCCCTGGCAATACGCCGCGCCGCTATCGCACGGCACCGTGCTTCAGCTGTGTCGGCCTCCTGCTCTGGCTGTCTCAAACTCACACGCATTATTACCCAGCTGCTCCCGTGCCTCTCGACCCGGATCCCCAGACCTCCTGCTTCTTCGGCAGCGTCTCGTCGCCCGCTGTTGCCTCCCCAAGCTCTCCCTCAACCCTCCTCCCCGTCCTTCCCGTTTGTCCTCCGTCCGACGGGGGGATTGCGAGGAGCTCGAGGGAGATTTTTGGAGCTGAAAACTTCGCTCCATTGGCTCGAAATCAACCATTCTTTGCCACTTGGCCGTCGCCATTCGGCCTATTAATCCTCCACCATGAAATTCGGCGAGCACCTCGAGCGGGAGTCCGTCCCGGAATGGAGTCTCCGTACGCCGCCTCCACCAATGCTCCCTCAATTGCGTCGCTGACTGATCAATTCTGCAGACAACCTCGACTACAACTCTCTCAAGCATGAGATCAAGGTCCACACTACGCGCGACCAGGCCATGGCCATGACCATTCCCGGCCACCACGACGAGGCCTTGACCAGGTTTGAAGATGGTCTATACATGGAGCTTGGTCACCAGCACGAGCGCCTTCACATGTTCGTTTCCAGCAAAGCCGACGAAATCTCACGGCGATTAGGTATGTTCTCTCAGCCACTCGACGCCCTGTCTCACAGGCACACGACCGGCACACGACCGCCTAAACTTGGTGATAACGATGTCCCCTAGAACACCTCGCCAAGAGCATATACCGATGGATTCGCAAACCCCTGGAAGAGATGACGACCGACGATGCCATCAAGTACCAGAGGAGATTTGCCAAGTACGAGCGTGAGTTGGTTCGATGCGGCGGTGATATCCAAGCGCTCTCACGTTTCACCAACGCTCAAGTTGTCGCCTTCCGCAAGATTCTCAAGAAATACAAGGTACGCGTCTACGGCAGCTACCCAAGGTGCTTCCTCGTCCAGTCTTGTACATGATTCTAACGCAATCGCAGAAATGGACCGGCTCGACCACCCTGACAGTCCGCTTCAACGACAACATCTTGTCCGACCCTAAGAGTTTTACCCGACGCGACTTCTCCCCCCTCCAGGAGCGCTACGACGAGATTACCTGCACGCTTCGAGCTTCCGCCCCAGTCCTGAGTGAACCTAGCTCCCCGGAATCAATACCACAGACTCTACCTGATCGAGCTTCGTCGCGGTCCTACAACTACTCTGCGAGTCCCGATCGCGGCCCGGCATCTCGACCTCAACCCCAATTCGAAAGCTTACCGCCTCCGCAAATGCCCTCTCAAATCAAGTATTGGAACGAGTACGACGATGGGAGCGAATGCGGCGGGGATGAAGAATATGCTATCTATATTAACCCCGAGGAAAGTATGAACTTCCCGGGGTTCGACTACTTACAGGGTATCTTAAAGGCTCCTTTCGACAAAGCAAAGGGTTGGCTCAAACTGGACCGCACTGAAGAAGAGCGGCCGCTTCTCACCGCCAATCAGTTGCCTCGCGAGTACTCAGCCACCACATTCAACAGCGAATCTGACGAAGAAGGAGGCTACGCTAGTTCGGACGGGTTCCCTTCCACCGGATATGCCACCCACTATGCCCTCCCCAGCGTCAGTCAGCAGTTGGCTGCCCGTTATCGCGAAAACGTCTTCCTCTGGGGTACCATTGGATGTTTCATCGTATCCTTTATTCTCCTTGCAGTTGCTGGCATCCTTATCTTCACCGGAAAACATAAGCTGCGAGCCGAAGTTGATGCGGGCGTCACGGTCGGTGTCGTCGCCAGCTTATTTTCCGCGTGTAGTGCGCTGGGCATGACTATATACCGGCGAGATCCACTCCCACTGACCTATCAGCTAATGGTCTGGGTCTCCTTTACTGCATCGTGTCTTCTCAACGGCATGTTGTTGATCCTTGTTGTTGGTAACGCCCCCTGACGGATCGTCTCATGAGTTTAGGATTGTTATCTGGGGTTTGAACCCTTGTGCCAAGAAACTGGCTTGATGATTTCCCGGGGGGTTTTATATGGTTGACATTGGGATTTGGCGTTGAGCGCATACCACGGGTCGAGGCTTTTTCTTATACATTTTTTTGGTTTGGTGCTTCAGCGACGTCCGGGCTGTGTCCTGCGGATAGGATCAAAGCATGGGCGCTGCGCGTTTCTTATGTAATACGAGGATGATGGTGACGATTAGACCTAGGATAGGACCTCGCTGTAGAGAGGTATGGAGGACAGTCGAGCGATTCGGTCGTGTTGGAGACGTAGTTTTACCAATGTGGTACAATACCAGCGAGGTTTACGTTCTCATTATATCATGTCTCATGTCTCATGTCTTCGTATCTCATATCTGACGACTCGTGTCTCGTACCTCGTTTACTCACTCGTTCATAAAACACCATTGAACGCTGTCGGGAGATGCCAGGAACGACTCGACTTTGAGAACCAGTTGTCCTAGACAGATGTGTTAGCCCTGCCGCTCTTGAAATTTGGAAGTGGCGTGTACTCACCAGCAACGTTCCAGCGCTTAGCAAAGAAGTGGAGGGAGCTGAAGATGGCGTGGAAGCGGGCGTCGGCATCGGGGATGACGTGCTCGAAGTTGCTGAGGACCATGAGGCAGTGGTAGGCAGAGTAAGGGGTGAGTGGGGAGCAGGAGGCGAGGAGATGGGGGCGACGGGCGAGCTGGTCGTTGAGGTCGGTGGTGGTGTCGGCGATGATGCGGATGGTGAAGTTCAGGCCGGCGATGGCCTTGAGGGCCGTCACATCCGAGGTGGCGGCGTGGATGGTTGTGGAGTCGACGGTGCGGAGTTGGCGGCAGTAGAGGAAGAGGAGGAGGCTGTTGATACCATGTTAGTTGGAAATGAGTCTAGTTTAGGTGTGGTTGACATGTGCGCATGGTGGAGTGATTGCTAAAGAGAGGGGCAAAGGGGGGTTAATAAACGTACCAAGTGCAGGTTGCAAAGCACTCGAAAAAGTCGCCCCAACGGGAGGCCTGCAGAACCATGGCCTCGACCAAGGACCGGATAGCAATGTCGAGCTCGACAAAATGCTCAGCAAGGGAGTCTGGAGCTCCAGACTCGAGGCTCGGGGACAGGGCCTTTTCCGAAGTCGGGATTTTTAGCATGTATTAGCTCTAGAATTACCACGGTTATCCAAGTAGTAAGGTACTATCAAATAAACGATAACTTATATAATGAGCCATTCGCAGTTTCGCTGTATAA
>JAANBB010000187.1:0-72661 GCA_014621425.1 Cylindrodendrum hubeiense | reverse complement strand
GTGCGTGTGAGTCCACCCTGAACCCCAGTGGTGCAGCTGGGGCGGTAAGGCCTTTGTTGCCCCCCCCTGGCCCCGCTGCCGGCTGCTCGCCGTTGGGGGTCTTGGGCCACAGGTCGGCGCCCACGTACGCCCGGCGCAAAGCAGCTAGCAGCTGGGGAGTTGCTGACTAGCACTTGACTGGGCTGGAGCGGACCTGGGCCAGCCTGGCCGAGCAAGCAACCATCCAGAACCACCCCGACTTCGTAAACCGCCTGGTCCTCACGACATAGTACGCACACATGCAGAAGTCCGTAGGATCCAATCGGTCCAGGATTGGGGCCAGCCAGCTGCACGCTACCTTGCCCGCGCCGGGTACTTTCTTCGAGGTAGACGCCTCCAGGCCCATCCTTTGGCCACAATGAGGCCGCTCAGTGGGTGCGAACGGCGCGCGGATGGGTGGCTCCAGGCGTCCAGTCCGAATTCAGAACCCAAGACCACACAAGGCCTCACAAGACCGCTGGGGCCCTGTCCCTCTCTCCTATCCTC
Source organism: Cylindrodendrum hubeiense (assembly GCA_014621425.1). NCBI lineage: Eukaryota > Fungi > Ascomycota > Sordariomycetes > Hypocreales > Nectriaceae > Cylindrodendrum > Cylindrodendrum hubeiense. Next base: position 72,136 of record JAANBB010000187.1, on the reverse strand, counting down.
CCCTATCCTGTTCCTTCCGCCCAGCTGCATTGCCCACACCCGTGGCAGCCCCCAGGAGCGCAGACCCCCCGGAGCCTTTGGCCCCGTAGGCCCGTAGCCGGCGCCGGCACACGGGCCAGTCAGAGGCCATTGGCGGACCACTGTGCGCTGAACGAGCCACTGGGAGAGGGCCATTGAGCGGCCCCCACACCACCCACTCCCCACTGGCCGCTCACTGACACCCACACCAACTGCCTCTAGCAGGTACGTAGCACACAACCACAACTCGCATAGTACTGTACTCTGTGCTGCCCTGCGCTCCTTGCCTATTCAGACCATCAACCCATCCCCGTATCCATCCCATCCTTTCATCCATCCCACATCCCATTGCCTAGCTCTCTATCCGTCCAGCTCCCGATCCACCACTGCCGCGCCCCAGAGTGCCCTCGCAAACGCCCTAGGCCGATTCCGGGCATGCCTGGGCCCTCAGGGCCTCAGAAGGAATCGTTCGCTCCAGCTCGGGCGGTTAAAGGCCGCAAGACTGACGGACGAACTGACGGACTGTCACCACCAACAGGGAGTTCAGACGTCGCGTCGTGCGAATGGCCGCCTAGCATCCCGGAATAGCACAAGCACGCCAGACCGTGCCCTCCTCTGTGCCCCAGCAGCCTTTGCGCTGTGCCTGGTGACCTGCTTCTGTCTGGTGGCCGGTGTCTCGTGTCAATTGTCAAGCGTCAAGCGTCAAGCGTCGCCGCTGTCTCTGGGCATGCTCACCTTCACCTGAATCCCAAGACTGCAGGAAACACAGACAGTAACAACACCACGGGCACGCCCTGAGGCTTTCTCTCACACTAAAACGTCTGGGTCAGCGTTCCACAAGTCCCCCCATTGTGGACCGCTTTTCCTCCCCGTGCATCAGTTGCCAGGGACTAGCCGGTACGAGGGTCACCTTGTGCCACCCGAGGCACAAGGGGCGCGGAGAAAAGGTACAGTACAAGGCAGCGCCGCAGCCTCTCCCAAACTCCAAAACTCCCAGACGTCGGACCAGGATGTTTGTCATGCAAGTCTTTCCTGTCTCGGCAGGGGGGGGACCTTGTTGATCCCCAAGGCTCAAGCTCACGGCGAGAAGTGTCGGAACAGGGGCTCTTCAAACCCGCGCTACTGCAAGGTACGCGCGATAGCTACAGTGCGGCCAAGTCCCGCGCTGCACCGGTCCCACGGCCCCCAAACCGGCGCCCCTCAGGGGACCACCCCCTATTGGCCTCTGTGGACCTCCCAACCCGCCCAAGCCTCAGGCGGGCACGCCCCGCGGGCGTACCGTGCCGTGGCCGGTGATCCCACTGTATCAGGCAGCCCATCCCGATCAAGAAACCGTGCTTTTTTTCCCTGCACGCCACGCACGTACCCAAACATCACAGACACATTGGTTCGTCTTCCCCTAAGCAACCTCAGTTCAGTTCAGTTGTCTTCGGGCATCTATCGGGTTGGATCTGGCCTCGTTCTGGACTATCCGGCTTGCATGCCGTCGCCGAGACAGCCCAGCGAAGTCTGTTGATGCTTTCAATAAACCGCCAAACGAGCCGTCGGCCAGAAACTTGGGCACTGCTTCGTGACTTGCGCCGGAGTCGAAAGATGGTCAAACAGGCAGCCACAACCACCAGACAATTGTGGGTGACGCGAGGCAACAATTGTCCAACACCTCGGTCACGTACGAATACTATGTATTATGTATCATGCCATGCGGCCGCTCGAGCCGCGAGTCTGATGGTGTGTGGGTGACGGTGACGGCGACTGTGGCAAAGACTGGACTGTAAGAGTCTAGGGTGTGCAAGGGCTGTCGCTGATCAAGCATCCAAGCATAACTGCAGCATAACTACGGTTCAGGAATCAGTTCGACCTTTTCCTAGGCGGTCTCCCCAGGTTTGTTTCTGCTTCGCCTCTTTGGGTTTCTCACCCCGCCATGTCGCCGAGAACTTTTCCCCCAAGACACTGAGTGATAGAACGGCCGAAACACGGAGGACGACACCGTTCGTCCCGCCACTTTCGAGAAACGGCAGCAAAAGTTGGCCAGATTTAGGTGGGCATTACGGTGCTATTCCTACCGATGGCTGTCCCTGCTCCGTCTGAAAATACGGGGACCCCATGCAATGGCTGACACGGGTCGCATCATCAAGTGGAAAATCTCACACGGGTTTGACAAGGGCGAGACAGGCGGGTGTTGATTCTTCCCACATCGGCTCCGTCGTCTGTCATCCGAGCGCAGAACAGTACCCCGGTGCGTTCTACCCACTGTCGACGTCGACCAGAATCCTCTGCCGTCCTCCCAATTCAATCCAGCGCGACAATTCCTTGTCAACAGCATCGGGAGTCCCTCCGTAAAAGTCATCCGGAGAATCTGTGGTGCGCGGACCTGGACAGGGTAGTCACCTGTCGAGCATGAAAGACAGGCTGTTACGTTTACGAAAAGGGTATCCGTTGAGTCTAGGCGATGCCGGACGGGTGGCGCCCGAGGGTTCGATGGGGCCCGGCGATGGAAAAGGGGTGCCAAGACCTCGAGACGGCCAGCACCAGCGAAAGTTTCCAACGTTCATTGAACCATGTCCACCACCCGCTCCCGCAGCTCAGCTCCAGCATCACTCGCATGGGGATGTGCTCTCTCGCCCGAGTCTCGATGGATCGGGCCCCGCCAGATCCCAACGGACGCTGCCCTCGGAATCATGCCATGTCTTGTTGGTGATTCCTCCGACTGACCTGGGCGCCCAACAACCGCTGTGCGAGGTGTGCTCCAGGTCCCTGTTCCTGCAGTAGCCGTCCGCCCCATCGTCATGCAGTGGGCCAGCCGGGGCCTGGACGTACAGTGCATTCTGAGCTTCACGCGTCATTCCTTTACTGTGGTCACCTCAGGCGCCCTTCTATGGCCAGCTATGATCGACAAGTCCTCGACCATGGAGCAGGACATCGGCCAAGGGTTTTCCTGCGCGTTCAAGCATTAGTGCCGGAGGTCCTTCAGGACTCGGCAGTCTGCCGTCAACTCGCGTCACGATTGACTCCATCCCAGACGCGATATGGACCCATATGCGCTTGGCTTTTCACATCTTCAGTCAGAAGTCATGCACCGGCATGCCGTCAACCCGATGACAGCCATGACGCATGACGGACCCTGGCCTGCCATAGCGGGTTAGTCCAGGCCTTTGCCAGAGCGAGAGGAGCGGGCCTTACTGGCGAGCAAACAGGCGAAGGCACGCTCCATCATGACAAGTTTCCTAGTTAGGTCTATCATACTATTATACGCGTAGGAGTCCGGCGGCAGCCACCAACGATCTCGAGGCGTTCTGCGCTGACACCACCTCGACTGTCAGACGGGTTCTCGCCCTTATGGGCTGGCCAAAGTTCCTGATGGATCCGTGCCGTCGAGAAAGTCCTGACAACTCATTGGCTGTTGGCGTCAGCACAGTGTGGCAGCCAAGTGAATCCTCCCACCATTGAACGCCTGAACACGATTACCCCTGACCTAGACCCTGGTCCCTCACGCCTCGTACCTTGCAGGATCAGCAACTCGGGCACCCAACCAACGCTCAGCCGCGTCCCCGCCTAGTGAGCACATGCCATCAGGCCTGGGATGGGTGACGGTTTTACCTCGCCCGAAGCAGCTTAGGTAGCGATCGCCCCGTCTGATATCAGGTTGCGATTTTGTGCTCCTCCGTCCGCCCCTTCAAGCATAAACTTAGCGCAATTGTGCACGTCGCACGTCGCACTGAAGCCAAGCTCCCACGGGACCGAGAGACTGTCGTCGTCGTAGTTTGGTCTCCCTGACTCAGCTTTCGCCTTGCATGGGTGGATGCCGGAGGTGACACGGAATGGGTCGGGGGCGTGAGGCTCCCCCTTTTTCTCACAGCGCCCGGGGCCGGAATTCGATGATGCGCGGCTGGCGTTGACAGCATTCGCTGTCTGCAGACGTTGAGATGCTGTTTTACATAGTACAGACGATCTGGACAACAATGGAATACTCTTGTCGAGCTCCTGGCCAACGGCTCAGCCTCTCGGCCTCGTCCCGCGGCCGTCAAGCGGACATGGCAGTGGCGTAGGATACCAGGACGAAGACAATTCGGTCTGAAAGAACCGTGACCAGAACCCGTCCTGCAGATGGAGCCTAGCGAAGCCAGTCCCGTCGCCTCACGCATCTGCGGGCCAGTGTGGTCATCCGGTGCTCCGCACAACGACACCCGACCTGCATGACTGGTCGACGACACGTCCAATGGCGGTAAACTTCAGGCGGCCGGGCATCCACCACGGGGCCGCAGCGCGTCGAGCGCGTCTCTCAACCACTCGAAGCTTGACAACTGCTGCAGAATACGACATGCACCGCTCAGGAGTTCTGCACCCTTCGTTCGGCAGCCAGCCTCTAGGAGTTCTAGGAATCCTCTTGTCGGATCCCTTCAGCCCGCCATCCTTCGCAATGGCAACTACACTGGTCAGAGGTCAGACCACTCAGCCCTGGAAGTCTGGAAGCGTCGCTGGCACGCCCAGCTCGGCGGACACTTCCACATGGCACGGCTGATCGTGACCAGTGGAGTTTGGCGACATCATTGCCCCAAGCGTCCCACTCCTGCTCCCAGCTTTCAGACACAACGAGGCACGTTCCCAGGCGGGCGCGCTGAAACGTGAGTCGCTCCCCTGCTTGGTTCCATGCACGGACTGGCAGTCGAGGGCGTGCAAGAGCGACAAGAGAGCTAGCTTGAGTCGCCCTTGTGGGAACACAGGCATCCTAGGATTGGAACCTCGCCCTCTCTTTCTCCCAAATCTGGTCAAAAGGCGGATCCTGGCTTGCTTCTGGGGTCGCTCCATTCCAACCTTGGACGGTATTTCAACCGGGTCGAATCCACATTCGATCCTCACCCGCAAGTCCTAGCTCCGGCCAGAGAAGAGCCGACCAGCGTGCGAGACTATGTCGCGGCCGTCGCGACTCGTTTAACCTTCGCCCCTTGCGTGAGGGTGAGTCGGTGGCACGCGGCTCAGAGGCCCGATCGACACTAGCCTTGGTCTTGGAACTGCCGCCCACTATGCATCACAAAGCCCACCAGTGACACAGATGTTATGCGACCCAGACCCTTATTAGATGCTGTCTTTCTCGCTGCAGCTGAACTTTTCGACAATGCGTTGTGGTCAATGGCGAGTCCGACGAGAGTCAGTACGTCCAAGCGATGGAACCGTCTTGTCGTGGCCATGATGAACCAATCACTTTTGTCTCACGGAACGCAGAGGGCCATGCGATGCATGCGACAGAGCAAAACAAATATGTTCAATCCTGAGTCTATCTGTCCAAATACGTACTCTAACACTTTTCTAAACGCCGCATTCAGATATCCTCCATGGATGGCCCCTTATAGTGTTTCGATGCATGGCCAAACCAGTTGACTAACCCAAAAATAAACATTACCCCGATGACGGCGCATGCATAGTCTGCATGACCAGTTAGTGGGACGGACGGGACAGAGGACAAACACAGACTCACTCATGTTGCTGGAGGTAACAGGCAGCACCGTTGGGAGAGAGTAAAATATTAGAGCCACAACGGCAAACACAATGGTGAGGCAGTTGGCAATCCATCCAAACGGCCCCAGCCTAAACGGTCTATCCTTTGGCAAGAATCGAACCGACCTCTTCCTCCATAGTAGGAGGGCGGCAGGGAAGGCAAAGCTGATTTGCAGCAAGATCAACCCTGACGAAACCATGGCGTTGAAAGCGGTAGTCGAACCCAGGTAGACACAGCCAATAATGGCAACCACGATGCCGTTTGCCAGAAGAGCAAACATCGGGACTCCATACTTCTGGCTCACGGTTGACAGCTTGGGAGAAAAGAATAGGGCATTGTCTCGGGCAAACGAGTACGTCAAGCGGGAGGCCGTCTGGTGACATCCGATAATGGCAAAGCAACCACAGACGGTGAGGATAGTGGTAAAGGTCACGGCTGCGGCCTTGGATCTTGTCGCCTGGTACCATATTTCGAGGATCGGGATTCTAATTTGAACTGTTAGCTGGGCCGAGTGGCAATGGTAAGCGAAATGTCTTACGGGGCGACCATGACGGCATCGAAATCAGTAGTGCAGTAAGTCATGGCAATCGCGAAGGAGAAGCCGGTGATGAATCCCACAACGATTGTCGACATGAGGGCCTTTGGAACCGTTCTCGCGGCGTCGGTGCATTCTTCTGCGAGGTGGACGGCGCCATCAAGACCAGAGTAGATGAAGTTGGGGTTGGATAATCCAATGAGGAAAACAACACCGTCTGCCGACCAGCCAGTAGGGTTGACGAAGTTACCCCAAACAAAAGCGTCGGTCTGCTTCGACGGGGTTCTAGCGAGGCATGTAATAAGAATAACGAGGAAGCTGAGGAGCGAGATGGCGACTGCGAGGAGTTAGTGGTGTAGTTTGCAAAATGCACGGGATGACTTACATCCAACATCATGGATCCATGAAGTTCTCTTGATTAGGAACATATTGTACGCAAGGAATATGACGTTCATGAGCTGGAAAATCAGAAAGACATGCCATGATTCGATGGTATAAGTGGGATTCATAAAGGTGGCCAGTCCGGTGATTAATTGCGCCGTCGTGATGACGAAACCAGCCGCCGTGGCGATCCATCCGAGCAGATTGATAGCACCGCAACAATAGCTCTTTTATACGTCAGCATTAATACCAAGCACAATTATCAACCAATATGTCATCTTACCAGTCCGCGACTCCATCTTTGGGGCGCGAGGATGCTAGTCCAGTGGTATTGTCCGCCGGCTGTAGGGTAGACACTCGCGATCTCAGCCATGGTGGCGGCCGCGCTGCCGTTGAGCACGACAATGATGAGAAGGCCGTACAGAAGCGTCACGGATCCACCAGACGCGATGGACAGACTCATGGTGGCGCCAATGGCGGCCCAGCTGTTGCAAATGTTCCATCCCAGGGCGATGATGCTGATGAGACTGAGGTCGCGTTTCGTTTCCGAGTTGATGCCAAGGCGGGACAGCTCGAGGCCATCTTCGACTTTACCCGACTTAATGGAGCCGTCTGCAGGCGAGGACATGGGTTAGGATTATGTACGATGGTAGGGCATGGGAGTGGGACGAACTGCTCTCCAGCTGGGGGCTGTCGTTTTCCACCGACTTCATCTCGGGTGAGAAATCCTTCTTCATGATGCTGTTGTTATAATCTTAGATTTGTAGGCTTGGACGAGGGGCTGGTCAACAATCGAGAAGGGTTCTAGGCCATGAATCTTATATATATCTATCCCACTAGAATTAATCCTTTACTACACAAAAACACCGTATCTCTGCCTCTATCTCTGGCTCGTAGATATCAGGTGCCGTTGCGGCCGGTCTGATAACGAAAGCTCACGGATGCGGTTCAGCATTTGGAGCGAGAACCGGCCGAAGATCTGGCATATGGGGCGCATGCTGAAAATGGAAACGGAAACGAGAAAAAAGACGTTGTACTGAGGTCACTAAGGGCTCTGGGGAACGGCAACCCCGTGGGGGGGGGACGCGATGGTCATATACGTGGAGCTGATAAGCGCGGCTGTCAACCAACATCATATGCTGGTTGGTTGGTGTAGGGGGGCGCGATCGTGGGCGTCCCGATCCGGCAACTGAAGTGAGAAAAGCAAGATAAGGTGGCTGGCGATCGCTGCGATAAGAGATGCACCATGCAGCAATCGATCGGGGCTTGGCCTTAACGGGGCAGTAGGAGGCACGAGTTGTGGGATGGAGGGCCAGAAGAGCGTTCCGAGAGCGTTCCGAACCCGGAAACTAAAGTGAGATTTTGGAGATGCCGGGTTACGTTGGTTGAACAGAGCTGCAGTGCAACTGAGAGTCATGCCGAGGATGACGGAGGATTATAAAGAGCCAGACGGGTTTCCTGGCTCTTGATGTAAATCAGACCACCTCACATCCCTCATCTCTCTCATCTCTGAGTATAGCCACAGTTGCCTGCATCTTCAACAATGGCCTTTGAAGCAAACTTCACCCGTGAGGGCCACCAGTGGACTCCTCAAGCCGGCCTCCAGAGCGGCATCCCGTCCATCGGCGTCATCAAGCCCGCGGCGAACCGGCCGTCGAACAAGGTCCACGAGGTCCTGGTCATTGGCGCCGGCTATACGGGGTTGACGGCCCTGCGCGACCTGACGGTTGCGGGCCACGATGTCATCCTGGTCGAGGGCCGCGACCGGATTGGCGGTCGCACCTGGTCGTCCAACATCGACGGCTACGCCTACGAGATGGGCGGCACTTGGGTCCATTGGAATCAGCCGTTTGTCTGGCGTGAACTGGCCCGCTATGGCATGAGCAAAGACCTCGAGATCTCCCCCGTGACAGGCCGGGGGCTTGATCGGGCTACATTTGTGAGGCCCAGCGGCACCATTCACATGAGCAGGGAAGAAGAGGTTAGTATTTCGCCGAGGAGGAATAGTCCTTACCCACGGTGGCCTCACTTACACCGATAATGAAACAACTCGTTGACTAACATGCCACCCGATAGTTCACCATCCTCAACACGGCAGTTCGCAAGTTCGTCAACGTGGATGGCAAACATGGCCGCGGGCTCCTCCCCTTCCCGCACAACCCGCACTTCAACCCGGAGGTCGTCCACTACGACAGCATGTCCTTTGCGGACCGCTTCTCGCAGATCGAGGATGACATGACGCCGCTGGAGCTGCAGCTCCTCAAGACGTTTCTGTCCGTCACGTCGGGCGGCACCATGGAGAACTCGGCCTTCTTCGAGTTCCTGCGCTGGTGGTCCCTCAACAACTACGACCTGCAGGAGCTCAGCGAGCTGTGCCTCACCTTCAAGCTGCGCCGACGGCCAGTCCGCCCTCGCGCGCCGCATCTTCGACGACGCTGTGGCGACCGGCAACCTGACCTACCGGTTCGACGCCCCGGTGGCATCTGTGACGGACGCCGGCTCGCACGTCGAGGTCAAGACCCGCGGGGGAGAAACATTCAGGGCGAAGCGAGTCATCACCACGGTGCCCCTGAACGTGCTCAACAACATCGTGTGGTCGCCGCCGCTGCTCCCCGGGAAGAGCGAGGCATCGGCAAAGGGCCACGTCAACCACTGCACCAAGGTGCACGCTGAGGTGGCGAACCCCGACCTGCGCTCCTTCACCGGCTACCAGTGGGAGGGGCCTCTCAGCTGGACATTTGGTGACGGCACGACGCCGGCCGGGAACACGCACATGGTGGCATTTGGGCCGTCGTACCCGGGGATCCAGCTGAAGCCGGCGTCGGACTCGGCGCAGGGCGCGCTGGCGGCGTACAAGGCGTTCGCGCCGTCCGAGTTCACCGACATCCGGCGGCTCGTGTTCCACGACTGGAACGAGGACGAGTTCGCCATGGGCACGTGGGAGTTCCTGGCGCCCAAGATGTCGACGACGTACCTAGATGTGCTGCGCAAGCGCCAGGGCAACGTGCTGTTCGCGAGCGCCGACTGGGCCATGGGATGGCGCGGCTTCATCGACGGCGGCATCGAGGACGGCGCCAACGCGGCCATGGAGCTGGCGCTGGAGTTCCGGGCCGCGAAGGACGCGGAGAAGACGGATACGAGCGGCGCAAAGCGGACTCTTTACAAATTGTAGTAGTTAGACACCTAGGTTGATAGGTTGATGGTGTGTTTCGCGGTGTAAGTTAGCAGGTAGCATAGACATGACGCACATGAATAGTATTTCCCGATTAGGCAATCTCGGGACTGACAACTCGCACGATATATTCAACTACACCGCTGAGCTAGTGTAGTGACGGGGCTCTCGGCCATGTCGGGGCACGGCCTACTCCACCTCGCCAGGGATCCCAACTAATAAGAATTGCCTCTATCTCCAGCCGGATAACATGTGCCCCCTCCTCCAAGCCCGATCCCGAGTCCCCTAATCTGTGCAGTTCCGAATGCACGATCGAGATCCATCCCGGTCGTCGGTCGCTGGGCCCAATCAGGGCCGAACCCAGGCTTGATAAACGCGGCATCTCGGTAACCCTGGCTTCCCCATCCCTCCTTGCCCGTGCAGCTCGCCCGTGCATGCCGGCGCCGACTGTCTGCCACCGTTCCGGCCCGGCACTCGCTCCTTATCTATCGGGACCATGCCGTCTCCCCTCAAACCGTCGCCGTCTGCATCGCGGCCAAGCATGGCGTCCGCCCACAGCAGCAGCCCCAACCCGCCGCCGCCCAAACCCTGCTACAACTGCGTCAAGCGGCGCATCGTCTGCGACAGGACCGGCACGCGCTGCCAGAAGTGTGCCAAAAAGGGGCTGCGATGTCCCGGGTACGGCATCCGCTACCGCTTTGCCCACGAGTTCCGAGACCAGAAGCCCGCCGGCCCCGGTGAGCGCCGGCCGAGTTCGGTCGTCGACTACTCGGGGCCGCTGACATGGGTCGAGGCCGAAACCAGTGCCCGCCCGCCCTCGAGGATTAGGGAGGATGCCGAGGATGAGACCTGGGAGGATGACGCTCATGATAGTAATGCGGGGACACCGTCGTCGGAATTCGCTTTTGATGGAGAGCAATATGATGAAGTTGCAACACAAGACGAGCCTCGCTTCGATACCTTAGTCAGGCGGCCACGGTCACTAGAGCCCGTTGACGCAAACTCCCGATGGATGTTTCAATATTGTATAGACACCTTCCCTCATGTTCTCTCCGTCCCCTCACTAACACGGCCCAGTCTCGGAACACGTCTCGCCGGTCATGCTTCTCTTCGACAACACCACCAACGGCTACCGGCGCCAGGTCCTCCCCTTTGCCACGTCTAACCGTCTCGTGCAGCGCGCCGTGTGTGTCGCCGCAGCCTTTCATCTGCTCCCGCGTCGCCCAGAGCTCCGTGCGCCGGCCGAGCAGGGCCGTGCCGCCATCATCCAGCGGCTCCACGAGGACGGGCTCTCGGCGACGCGGGCGCCGGTTCTTGACGAGGCCACCTGGGCGACCATTCTGCTGCTCATCGTCGGGGACCTCGTGAGAGGCGATGAGCAGGTCATGATACTCTATCACATGCTCGATGCCTTTCTACGCGCCAGGGGAGGGAATCAACCGACGTCGCAACTAGGGAAGTTCCTCGAGTCACAATCCCGGCTGTAAGTACTTCGGAAGCCCCCGGAACTCATCCGCCAATGACTGCATCTAACATGACCACCAGCATCAAATTCTTTGGCGATCCCATTGTCAGTGAATCTAATGTCCCGCAAAGGACCAACAGCGGCATCCTCACTACCCTCTCGGGCGCTGAACTGCCCGCCGCCGACACGCCGCGGCTCCTCAGCTACGTCCACCTGTACGAGGAAGCATTCCGCCTCGCCATGGACATCTACCAGCACCGGGCCAACTCCGCTACCATCCCCGTGTCCGAGGACCTCATGACCCGCCGCGTCCAGCAACTCAAAGCCACTATAGAGCGCGTCGACCCGGCGTACCCCGGGGCGCATGTTCTCGTATGGCCGCTATTTGTCGGGGCGGCCGAGGCTGAGGAAGAAGAGCACCGGGATTATTTTACGGAGAAGTTGAGCTATATTTGGCGGACGACTGGGTATGCGAATGTGCTCAAGGCTATTAATTCATTACCGGGCATGTGGGAGAAAAGGGGTGTCCAGCGTTGGACGACAAGATTGCCACAGGTGTCTGTCATGATCATGTAAAACGAAACGAAGTAGTGTAATGAAAAAAGATACCCCTATGAAAATGCTGTACACAAATAGCAACACCTTGCAGTTGGGAGCTCCCATTCCGAGACCCTCGCTACAGCTCCCTCATTACCTCCTCTACCGCCCTAGCGGCCATTCTCTTCCGTTGCTCCTCTCCCATGCCCTCGCCCGCCTCTCGGACAGCCTGAAGTTTCCTCATCATCTTCTCTACTTTGGCAACCTCTTCCTCGTCCATGTCTCCGAGCCCTCCGTCTTCTAGCACCTTGTCCCCTGGAGCATCCTTCTTCTTTTCGTCGCCTTCTGCCTGGACATCTTTGACGGCATCTTCTCCAGTTTGGTCCTCTCCAGTTTGATCTTGTCCTGCCTCCCAGATGGCGCGCCGCAGGCCGTCAAAGTCGGCTTGGTCGAAGCCAAAGCCCATTTTCTCGGGGTTGAGGTCCTTTTTATCATCGACGGCTTCGTCTTCGTCCTCCTTGGTGGAGCCCGTTTCAAAGTCACCAAAGTCTGACTCTGAGAAGGGTAACTCAATCTCAGTCCAGTCGTTGGTTTCCAGGGCCTCCTTGACACGGGCGATGCCAGTTTTCTCTTTTCGGTGTTAGCATCTTCATCCAGACTATATTCGTTCTCTGCGGGTGACGGGGACCAACCTCCATATTCATTTCGCCCTGCGCTCTCCTTGCCGCCCACCAAGACAAACTCCAGCCCCGCCTCTGCGCAAACCTCATCCCAGTCCTCCTCATTCCCCTCGCCAACACCGATTGCCAGTCCCACGCCTTCCCAGTCCCAGCCGCCAAGTCCCTGTTTAACAACTTTGCCGACATTTTGGATCAAGCTGCGAGTCGGCTCTGCTGCACTTCCGGTGGCCGGCCCTGCGTTGAAGACGACGACGACGCCCCCTAGAACAGCGAGGACCTCGACAGCCTCGGGTGAAAGGAAGGAAGATGACCATTCTTTGGGGTCTGCGATGAGATCAAGCCATATGGGAACAGTGGTGGAGTAGTAGGGAGTAGTGAGCTTGAGTGGGTGAGTGGTGCCAGCCAGAGAGAGGTCAGCAGAAGGTGCTGTAGGGGCAGTGCCAGTGAGATCTACAGTGGACGAGGTTAGCGATGATGATACATGAAAGTTGGTAAAAAAGCGTGTGCGGGTAGAGGAAGAGAGGATGTGGTGACGTCGAGTCAGATATCATGTAGCTTCTCTCACAGCCGGTGGCCATCCTGCTTTTGAGATGACCCTCACAATCTCTCTTTGGCTCTCTCTACCGGCTCTTAATAGAATGCGGACCCTAAAAGCAACTCACCTTTGACGACCCGCGCCAAAGCCGCAGTCTCCCCCTCCAAAGACACCGCCAAGATCCTCCTGGAAGCTGAACTCCCTTCGTCAGCCATTGTTGATGCGCTTCTCGCCGTTGCGGGTTTATTTGTCGCTGTTGTTTCAATGGATCGCTTCTTTCTTCAAGGTAAGGTTATAGAGAATATAAACGTATCCAGGGCTGCTGAATGGGGGCTTCTAATGTGGACGTTGAAGGTGATGATGGTTGCTGAGGTAAGTGATGAGTGAGCATCAATGTGTGAATAAGAGCCGATGAGCAATGGTGGGGGCGGGGCACTCACCTGAGCGCGTGGCTCAGGGTTCGCGCGCCACTGTGGCGCTCACTGAGTAGCTGAGATCTAACCCCAAATTGAAGCGCAGTTCCATGAATTAGTGTCTTTGCAACTGGAATTCTGCTGTGATGCCTTGCGGTTACAGTTATAGGCTGCTGTCGAAAGATGGTCATGATAGTTTCAACGGGTGCGCCAAATATTCGATGAGTTCTCACCCAAGATACACAATCTGATCCTCAGCGATATGCTTGTTTCTAGGGTTGAGTGAGTCCACATTGATTCGATACAGGTCTGGCGCCATTGCCAACCAGCTGTAGAAGACTAAAATACGAGTGCTGTCCGGACCACAAACCTGACAATCCTGGTGAGCTCGCGAGTCCACCAAACAACATTTTAGTCGCTCCCTCAGGGAACCCTCCTAGATCATGTATAGCGAACCCGAGCAGTCAACCCAGAAGCTCTTCGCAAAGGATAAGCGCCTTGGAAAAGGGGCTGAGATTCTTTGCCGTCTTAGTCGACTGGTATAACTTGGTCTCTCGCTCACTGAGTGAAAACTCAATGCCGATACAGATGATCACATCCAAAATGCCGAGTTACACGTGAATAAATGAATCCTCCACCCCACCCCCAACGACCTTGAACTTCTTCTTGTTGGGAGGGTTGAAAGCTGAGAAATAGTCCTCATAAACCATGTCCTCGGCGGTGACCTCAAAAGGACGCAGGTCTTCGAAGCGACGGAACAGCGTCCCCAGGGTGAGGTACATCTCGCACCAGGCCAGGTTGTGGCCGATGCACATGCGGCGGCCACGGGAAAAGGAGACAAGGCACTTTTCACGCTCATGGAAGGTGGATGGATCGGTCCAACGAGTCGGGTCAAAGACTTCAGGATCGGGGAAAGCAACAGGGTCATGGTGCATCATCCAGGAGGACATACTAACGACAGTCTACAGATAATTAGAAGGGCATCACAAGTGGGATCCATTTATATATCAGGAGGGGAAATACGTACTCCTTCGGGAAGATAGAAACCCTCTATCTCAGCACCGCCTTCAGGGGCAACCCGGGGGAGGCGACTGATGACACCATAGGAGAGTCTAATAGTCAAATGAGCTTTTTTGTATGATTAAAATGCCTCTGGCGAACTCACCGCTGTCCCTCTTTAATGACGCCCGTCAGGTAGGGGAGCTTTTCCAGTTCGGTGAAACTTAGCTCAACAGTAGGGTCAGGGAATGCTTCTCGCAGCTCACGGATGACATTCTCGTAAATGGCAGAGTTTGTCACGGTATGGAATGCAGCCATTGTCATGGCGTTTCCGGTAGTGTCGGCAGCGGCAGTGCAGATGGCGAAAGCCTCATCGACAAGATCGTTAACCGTCGGTACGACATGATCATTTGATGCGTTGGGATCAAGGAGCTGATGAAAGACAGTGAGGCGCTTGGGCTTGATTCCCTGGTCGATGCGGGCTTGGACGACTTGGACCTGTTGCCTCGTTCGCTACGGGCGGAGATGTTAACCAACAGGAAGAAAGGCCCCAACCCCCCGAACAGACGGGTAACTCACAACCTGGCAGCCTAGAAAGTCGGCAACCGCAGGGCTCATGCGCTTAGCAACCGACTCCGGCAGTCCCTGTATCGGGTCGCGGAAAGAGGGGAAGGCCTGAAAGGTCCAGAACATGGGCCCGGAGCCGCGGACCATCTCGCTGAACCACTCGCCGAGATCGTCGGCATCTAGTTGGTCCCAGCATTCGTCAAAGGCATAGTCGGTGATGGTGTCGACACTGATGGCCCGAAAGGCGGCGTGCAGGTTGGTGGGCTGGCCGGTGACACGATCAGCACTCACACGGCGGCAGAGTTTGTCCACCTTGGAATGGACAATGTCTTCCATTTCGAGTACCTTGCGGCGGGAAAAGAAGGGGTTAAGAGCGGCGCGGCGACGGCGATGAAGGTCGTTTGATATTGTCGCAAATGTTGCCGTGTCGATACCAAGAGCGCCGTAGAAGCGCGGGTCCTTGTAGAAGTCACTCTTGACGCCATAGACTATGTCGTAGTACTTGGTGTTGCTGAGATGGACTTCATCTGGAGTGATTCGCACAATTGGGCCTATCATTTGACTGTCAGTCTCGTTGTCTTGATTGGCCTTCATGTACTCTTGTTGATGACCCTCCTGACGTCGATCGTACATACCGTAAACGCTGTGTAACCGCTCGATCTCTTTGTAGAACTTGCCCTCCCTGGGCACATTGAAGTACCACGCATAAAGCCTCGTCACGGCTGGTAGAAACGGGCCCGGGACGTGTGCAAGCGGGTGAAAAAAGCGGCGGTAGACGACTTTGGTGATAAAGTAGAGGGCGCCACCACCGACCGCGGCAACACCCCACCACTTGGCCAGCAACTCCGGGAGCGAGCTGAGCGTGGCGCCGAAGCTCAGGCTCGGGCTCAGGCGGCTGAGGACGGCCATGACGGGTCGGCCTGGGCGGGAATGGGAGAAACGCAGAAAGAGGAGGCGGGAGAGAGACTGCGAGACATGGATGTGGACGGGGACTTTTTGGATTTATACGTATGGGGGGCCTGTCGGATATCCAGATTACCAAGGAGGTGCCAGCGACTGGCTGCCCAGAAGCGATAGCGTCCGCGTTCCACATCACCAGCGGGGTCCAGAGCGGCCCTAGCCTACCTGTCACGGGGGCCTGCAGGTCGCATGTCGCCTGTATTGGGCGGTTTCTTTCCGCTGCCCAGTGGGAGCTCGGGAGCCTGTTCCATGGTGGATGAGAGACGGAGGAATGGTGGGTTGGATGCTGCGTTAGTGAGTGCGGAGGATGTGGTGGGTGTGGTGGAGGCCCTGCAACTGCTCCAGCCGGGAGCCTCCCCGGCCGCTGGAAAACGCGTTTAGTGCCCGGGGTCCATTTCGCTAGCGGGCGGTCCCGCGTCAGTGGGAAACCATCTGGTTCATGCAGCAGTTCGGGCGAAGCTAAATGATTACGACATTCAGTTTGGGCGTCCCATGGATCGAAACGGTCAAAGAACATCTCACTATTGGTTCCAAGACTGGTATCTTGGAGGGGTGCCTACATGTGGAAAGATCAAGAACATGCAGCTGGGTCGCATTTTCTATTGCATTGCATTAGGTCTCAGATAACCCCGTCCATTACAACCACAACCACACACCAATCACGAAGGCCACCAAATGTGCAACGCCAATCATCACAATCGTCGAACCCCGTAGATTTGAGCCCACGCCCTGATATCCTGCAGGCCAGTCATTTCCAGGAGTAAAATCTCTGGAATATGGCCGACTCGTCTCATGATTGTCACTTGAACTCTTAACTGGAGTCGCGGAGCAGCCTCCGGAGCCTGCGCCGGGGCCCGGCTTCGAGCTCGGACCCGGCGATCCTGGCGCCGGAGCCCCAGGTCCGGCCTCGCAGCTGCCGACCGGCGGCACTGCATCCGGATTATTCACCGTCACGTCCGGTCCTGGATTCGGAATCATCACATCTGTTGAATCCTTGGTCGTGCATCCGTTGCCCACGTTTGCCTTGAATACCAACGGCCGACTGAGAAACCCGCTCGTGCCCTCACTCCCGGCGCCTGTTTTCGTATTGATGGACACGCAGTTCATGTACATCTCACGGTTTCCCAGGTTATTGAACCACGTCCATGCAAAGAGAGCTCTCTCCTTAGTTGGTACGTCGGCGGGTACTCGAAAGGTAAAGGAATTATCACCCGGCGCAGCAGGACACCCCCCTATGTAGCTGTGCAACACGCGGAACGTGTGGCCGCCATCAACGGACAGAGACGCCTGGCACGAGCCGCCGGCGTGGACGGCCTCGCCTGTAACAATCATGGAATACTTCTTACCACCCTCGAGGGTTCCCACTGGCGTTCCCTTTGTGGTCGTAAGTAGTTGCTGGTAACCTTTGCAAGGAAAATCGATGCCGTCAGATCGGAGCGGGCTAGTCATGCTGTAGTCAATGTCGCTGCCTGAGTAAGGGTTGAACCTGGACCGGAGTGGAGGAGGGCTCGAGAGTTGCATATGGCCCAGCACTCCAATGATGATATTGGACAGGCAGAAGACCATGACGGGGAGGCGAGCGAAGGACATATTTGCAGGTAGTTTGATATGTAATCTGGTGTATCTTGTTTACGTCGTATGTTCTACGGGAGGCGGTGTTGTGAGAGAGGAAAGTTCACATCAATCAGAGGGTAAAGGTATCTTCCAGTTGAGAATTTATAGGAATATTAGGCATGCTGGGGAAATATGAATTCCTCTCAATCACAGGTATCCCATGCTTACGAGAGTGCAATATGAGGAGTGTACATCACAGATGTCATTTGTCGCTGACTGGTAGTCTAGCCAGAGTCTCTCAATCATGATATTCGTCGGGTGGGCATTGAGAATCAACCGGTAAGTAAACAATACCTCGTGAAAGCCTGTCGCTCAAAAAGAAGAGATTCTCGGTCAGGGGGCTGACAGTCAAAATGTGCTGGGAGGGTATCTGAAGTACAAAATGGCAAAAAAGCAAAAAGAAGGGATGTTTGGCGGAATCAAACCACCCGAGTTGGACGAACAGGGAATCGAACCCTGGACCACTCCCAGATATTCAGACGAAACATGCTAAGGGAGTATTATACCACTAAACCATTCGCCCGGTTGTTGTTGTTGAATTGAATGGCGCAAATGAGGTATATTGTGGTGGTGCTGAGTTTTTGAGGGCTAGGGCAGATGAGGGATGGAGAAATACGGAGTAATCAACGGCAAGTCCCACTGTGAGGCGCCGCTAGACGCGGATACTACCCTAGACACCAGGTCGGGACCAGCCAGAAATAAATGGGTTGCGACTGAGGAGCAGAGAGGGTTCGCGGGTATGATTGTGGAATTCGGGTGGACGGGTAGACGCATGGAGTTGCATGAGGGAAGAGGTTGTGGTGCACAGCCACTGAGGGAGTGAGTGAGAGGAGCGACAAGACACAAAATAGAGGGGTGACTCAGTTTATATGGACACGAAGGTCGAGGAAACGGTACTTAAAATGGCAAACAATCACTGCATGTCCTGCCTTGGACTCTTGCCGTGTCACATTTAAGATTAAATCTAGACATGTCCTGGATAATTTGTACAACTCTACTCGGCTGCGTTTCCATGCATCTAATGTTACGCGCTTCGTTCTCACACACTGCTGGACCTGAGGCTGAAGTCACCCTCCACCAGCAGAAGAATGACGCAGCTGCCCCCCAAAAGCACTGCCCACGCACGGCCCAGGACGCCCAGCGCCCGCCCGTCAGCGGGATCCATCTCCACCTCCACCGTAACTGAAGCTCCCTCCACTTTCCACTTCGCATCACCAACCACCACCACCACGAGACACATACATACACGCACGCAAGGACACACGAAGAGGCACGCGGCCGCAACACACACCCTCCACCTATCGACGAGACGCCGTCTCCCCCCTCTTTCAAAATGGCGTCCTACATCGATACCCCCCTCGCCGAGCCAACCCATGCCCCCGCCGGCGACATCATCAACGAGGTCAAGAAACCTAAGAAGAAGAAGGTGCTCCTGATGGGAAAGTCGGGTTCCGGAAAGTCCAGCATGCGCAGCATCATTTTTAGCAACTATATTGCTCGCGACACCCGCCGCCTGTGAGTTCTGCCTCTCTATCCACACCCTCTCTCCGCACTTGCTTCCAGGCTGGAAACTGACCCGAAGTGTCCAACTGCAGAGGCGCTACCATCGACATCGACCTCTCCCACGTCAAGTTCCTCGGCAACCTCACCCTCAACCTCTGGGACTGTGGTGGTCAGGAAGCCTTTATGGAAAATTACCTCTCGCAGCAGCGTGTCCACGTTTTTTCCAATGTCGGCGTCCTCATCTACGTCTTCGATATCGAGTCGCGCGACGTGGACCGCGACCTCGCTACCTACGTCTCCATCCTCTCCGCCCTCCTGCAGTTCTCCCCCTCCGCCAAGATCTACATCCTCATCCACAAGATGGACCTTGTCGTCCCCACCGCCCGCGAGGCCGTGTACGACGAGCGCATTCGCCTTGTCCGCCAGAAGACGTTCGAGTACGCAAACTCGGTTGGCATTGCCCATACGTCCATCGAGCTCACCCCCTTCGCTACCTCTATTTGGGATCAGAGCCTCTACAAGGCCTGGGCATCCATAATCCACGACCTCGTCCCCAACCTCGCTGCTATCGAACGCAACCTCGCTAACCTCGGGCTCGCCATCGAGGCCGAGGAGCTACTCCTCTTCGAGCGCACCTCCTTTCTCGCCGTGTCCTCCTGGACGTCCTCCGAGGGCAAGCGCAATCCCACCGAAGATCGCCTCGAGCGTATGTCCAACATCATGAAGCATTTCAAGCAGAGCATTTCCCGCTTTACCGGCACCCCCCGCAACGCCGAGCAGTTTATCCGCATGGAGCACAAGGCCGGCATGCGTTTCAGCCTATTTATCCTCAAGTTCACCACAAACACCTACCTCATGGTCGTCCTGCCTCCTGGCGAGGCCCGCTTCAACGCTGCTATGCTTAACTGCCAAATTGCTATTGAGCACTTCAAATTCCTAGACGGGCCTGCTACTCACGTGGCTGCTGCCACAGCGGGAGCATCGCACTGAGATATGCAGCGGACTCTGAAAATAAAATAAAAATGGAATGTGAAGAGAGAAAAAAAGGAGCGCAGCGAGCTTGAATTCGAGAGGGGAAGATCATGGTTGTTTGACACGGATGTTTTTCTTGGGCGTTGGGGTGTCGAGATACCACTTTAGTCAAGGTGAAGAGCGGCGTTGGCAAAGTAATTACTTGGATATTTAGATGAGCTACTACACAGCGGCTGGATGGAAACAATGCCATGTGATAATAGAAAGCGCATTTTCGACGGACATATATTGTCATACCTTCACATTGCACGCAGTGTTAAAGGACTACGTAGTCCTTGCGAACCATCTATCGTGATTTTGTCATGCCTATGTGAGCAGCCAGCAACTTGCAGCTTGTCCCCAATCTATCAAATTCACTTCCGGACTTTGGATGCGTTGAGCCCTTGTCCGTCCTCTGACGCCAACCCATGAACCGGGGTCTTCTAATCAAGCCCACTTGACCACAGCCGTGCCGCCCTTCTTGAACTCAGCCATCTCTCCCAGGACCAGACTACGGTCGGTGTGCTCCTTGTTGGGGAATGTCGTGGCCAGCACCCACGGTCTTGTCCGAGTGTCAGCCGACGCTCCCTGAACGAAGCCGTACACGTCGTCAATGGTGTGGGTAGCGTTGAAGCGGGCAGGCAGACGAGTGCCGTCGGGCATCTGGATGCGGATCATGATGGTTGGCTGGGAGCTGTCCACGGTCGGAGCCGCACCGGAGCCAGAGGATGCCGCTGCAGGTGTCGAAGTGGAAACGGCGGCGTCCAGAGAGATGGCCTCGTTTCCGTCACCAGGGACAGGGCTTCCCAGGCGACGACCGGAACCTCCAAATGGTCGGTATTGTCTGGGCTGGGGGGTATAGGGCGTATCGTGCTGGTGGAGCTTCACGTCGACGGGCTGGTCATGTTGGACGTTCATGAGATGCAAGGGCGCGCGACCAGACCGGATCATCTGAAGGTCGACCTGGTTGGCTGGGTCGTCGAAACGGCGGAGCTCTCCATCATCGATGCTGAATCCATCCTGCCAAATGTGGAGGACACGCTCCTGAGCCTGGGCATTGCTGGGACGAGCAGCGCCTTGGGGATCGGGGATGCTTCGGCTTTCGACACCATCACCGCCTAGGGTCATACCAGAGCCGTGGAAGCGTGTTGGCTGGGAAGGGCCCGCCTCGGGATCAGTGTCCTGGCGTGTGGCATTGCTGTATGCCGTTAGATTTGGTAATAGTTAAGAGTGTCCATGGGGACTAGGAACTCACGCTCTGGCCTTAGCTAGAATGTCGCTGATGATTTTCTTGGGTCCGCCGTCTTGGGGCTTGTTGTTAGGGTCCTGCACCGCTAAAGCCGACTTCTCACCACCGGCAAAAAGGTTTCCTCGTCCATCGTCATCGTCATCGCCGTCGAAATCGTCATCGTCGTCATCGTCATCGTCATGATGGTGCGATCCACCTCCAAGGGATCCAAGGGTGGCAATGCCCTTTTTCTTCTGTGTTGCCGGCTTGCGCGCCGCCCGGCTGCTGCTGGAGCTGGATTCGGGTGCTGGTCGGCCATCCAGAGTTCGGGGACCGGTGTAGTTATCGCTCGCCGCCTGGGGCTGAGAGTCTTGTGCTACACGCTCAGCAGCCGCGGGCTCTT
Organism: Cylindrodendrum hubeiense; assembly: GCA_014621425.1. Lineage (NCBI taxonomy): Eukaryota > Fungi > Ascomycota > Sordariomycetes > Hypocreales > Nectriaceae > Cylindrodendrum > Cylindrodendrum hubeiense. Next base: position 50,621 of record JAANBB010000187.1, on the reverse strand, counting down.
CGTCAGCATCCTCGAACCATGCGGTGCAGGCAGCGGAAATGTCCCAGTTGTGAGCTTCGAGATACTGGGTGGCCTATCTCTTAAAGTTAGCGGTGGTTTGTCACGGAGGTTCTTTGCCACCAAAGAACCGAGAGGACAGGAAACCGTACCTCCTCTGCGCTCGAATTGCACATGGCAGAGAACTGGAGGACCTTGGCCTCGGGGTCTTCTGAGTCGGCCATGTTGGAGGCGGGGTATCTGGAGAGGGAACCGGGAAAATGGAAGTTGTAAGAGGCGGGAATCTGGACGCAGTCAAGCGCAGAGTCGGTCGCAGTCGGGAAGATGGAAAGGATTTCTGTCCACGCTGGTTGCAAGCGGGCGCTAGGATTGTCAGAAAACGTGTTGGTGTGACGGTGAAGTTTGATGGAGGTCAAAGGCCAACCAGCTACGCAGGCAGGCAGCTCGTCGCCTCGTCAGCCAAGCTCCAGGTTGCTAGTAAAGTGGCATGAACATCGGTACGTACCTCGAACATTCCATCGCGGGCCACCCCACATTGGTGGCTTCAACCTCAACACCTCTCTGTAGTGGCGGTGGCGGTGGTGGCGCGCGCGGAGAGTCTGCTGCACCCCACCGGAACAGTGATCCACCGAAGCCGGGGCCACAGTGACGGCAAGCTAGGCCGGGTGTCAACCGAATCGTCAACACCATCCTCGGCCGTTTGCTGAAGCTAGGCGCAACTCTTCCGCAGAACCGCAACCCGGCGTGTCCCAGCCCTTCGACCTCCACGATCTCGCTGCTTCTCACCCCCCCGCGACCCATCTCCCCTTACTCCTCACCATCTTCTCTCTGAGAAAAAACCGCCACAATGTCCTCCGACGAGCAACTCAACCACCTCTCCGAGTCCGGCGTCACGATACGCTCCGACAGCGAGCTGTACTCGGCCGAGGAGCTTTCATCACCAGCTTCGTCCAACTCGCCCATCATTCTCTACAAGCCCCCGACTGTGTGGTCCCTGGTCCGAGGCGCCGCCATCAACCTGTTGCTGCCGTTCATCAACGGCATGATGCTTGGATTCGGAGAGCTGTTTGCGCACGAAGCTGCGTTTAGACTTGGATGGGGAGGCACCAAGGTGGGTCATCTCTCTTGCATGTTTTAGGTATCCCATCCTTTGTGTCATGCCTCTTTCGAAAGCATGGCCCAAGGTGGTGATATTTACAACGCAATTCTCCGGGTTGCATCTTCCGAGCTCGCGCTAACAATCCCTAGGTCTTCCCCCTCTCGCGCCGGAGAGCCCACCCCATCGGACCCGGCATCGAACTTCGGGATCGGTCATACAACTCTCAACCGTCACTAGAAGACTTCGCAAGCTTGGATTGAAGAGTCCCTGCATGGACTTGAATCCGATATAGCCTTCTCCGGCAAAATCAGCTTTGAGGGCGCGGAGACGCCACTCAAGCTCCCTAACAACTCATCGGCCTCTCCACCTATTTACGTTTCCACCTGGTCCAAAGAGTATATAAATGGCGATATGGGTGAAATCAAGAAATGGATACAGCATGGAGCATGGCATATGTAATGGCTACATCATTTAGACGGGTACTTGGGGTTCAGCGATGATGCGGGACCAGACTCAGATGTAGATACAGCCTCAACAGGGCAAGGTTCTCTCAACACATCTTCTAATCAGGGCTTTCTGCATGCAATCATCCATTATTACCATCAAACATGTCTCCCTTGAAGATTCCAGTGTCTTTCCCTATTGGGTACCTTCAACATGACCGGGGCCATCCGGGGACCGACCACCAACACCGGGGCCGACATTTACCCGGTCACACAGACATCGTGCTGGGAATTTTTTGGTCGCGCATATCTTCAACTCGTCCATCACTCTATCCACCCACGCCGCCGCCATGCTCCCCAGCAGAGGAATTGTGCGCTCCCTGCCCTCAGGGGCGTTCCAGAGGCAATTAGCCAGCCAATCCGTGCGTAAAACCTGTCATTTGCATCCGCAATGGCTCCTCGGCTCTTGTCCCCCTCCGTCCGGCTTGCTGACCTCTTGAATGGTGCGTTGCAGATTTCGAGGACTATTCCCCGACGACTTGGAGATGGCCGACAATTCGGAACCGCCATGAAGAGCCCTCGCGCTGCCTTGTTGGCTGGCTCGCGGGTTGGTGCGAGAGGTGTTGCGGCACCCGCCGTGCTGGGTGGTGCCAGGACCCTGTCGCTTTGGGGTTATGGAAAGAAGACGGAGCCCGTTGCTGAGGCCGTGACGACGACAACGATTCCCGAAACCCCTGTGCAATCGACCGTAGTCGGTTCTTCTGCGGCTCCCGATGCCGTGGCCACCCCCGCCGAGATCGTCGCCTCCGCCCCTCCGGCTGTCGCCGACTCCCCCGTCCTCCCCACCGACCTCGACCTCACCTCCATCGCCGACCTCGGTAGCGCCTCCATCCTCAACATGCCCGAGGACCTGGGTTTCCTCTCAGCGATTGGCCTTGACTACGGCTGGGGCCCGACCTCGGTGATGCAGTGGGTGCTCGAGCACGTCCACGTCTACAGCGGCTGGGGCTGGGGTGGCTCCATCATCGCCACGGCCTTGATCCTTCGTGCCGTCATGTTCTACCCGCAGGTCCGCAGCTTGCGCTTCAACGCCGCCATGAACCTGATGCGCCAAGACCCCCGCGGCAAGGAGGCCATGGACCTTGTCAAGAAGGGCTACCAGACCGGCGACCGTGAGATCCTCCAGAAGGGCCAGTTCCTCAACAAGATGGTCCGCGAGCAGTACGGAGCCTACAACTCGGGCATGCTGTGGTCCTTTGTGCAGATCCCCTTCAGTTTCGGTCTTTTCCGAATCATCGGTGGCATGTCCAACATCCCCGTGCCCTCCCTGGAGACTAGCGGTTATCTCTGGTTCTCTGACCTGACGGCGTCAGACCCCTACTTCATCCTGCCCGCTCTCGGTTCCGGTCTGCTGTTTGGTGCTATGCTGGTTAGTCTCCATTCTTCGCATGTTTTCTCTTAGTGGGCTCCTGCTCTAACACTATGTCCAGGTCAACTCCAAGTATGCGCCCGCCAGCCAGAAGGCTATGATGAAGAAGATGATGTGGGTCTTTGGTACCGTCGGCTTCATCGGTACTACTTTCCTCTCCGCTGGTGTCAACCTCATGATGGTGTCCACCGGTTCCGCCACCCTCCTCCAGGCCGTTGTTCTCAACAACGCCTCGGTCCGCAGTCTTGTAGGCCTGCCCATTCTCACCGTCGAGGAGGTCAAGTACGAGGCTCCCCGCCCCACTAGCCCCGGTATCACCGGCCTCCGTGAGCGCCTCACCAACAACCTTGGCGACATGAAGAAGAGCGTCTCCGACCAGGTCGGCAGCTACACCGGCAACTACGCCGGCACCGAGAAGGAGCGCGCTGAGAAGAAGCGCAAGGAGAACATGCGCAAGCTCGAGGACATGCGCAAGCAGCTTGAACGTGACCAGTTCCAGAAGAAGTACAAGGGCCAATAAATTATCGTGTCCCGCCTGTACCATTTCGAAGCCAAGCAAGCAAAGCCAGGGATCACGCGACCATGAGAAACTGGGGTTACATGGAAGAGGAGAGGGAGAATGTAAAAGAGGCGGCAGCCGTTGCATGGGCCTGTGTAAATATAGCGGGTGGGCGGAAGAGATTGGGTCCTTGGAAAGCATCTCCCTCCGGAGTGGACGGGGGTTCATTGTACAATTAGAGAGGCATGGGGAAGCGGAGAAAAGCTCCCCTTTGGCGCGGAAACGACGAGATGTACAGGTGCATATGTGTACAATGTAATAAACCTGGGAACTCCCATCCTCAATAAATCAAGAACAATATCCAAATCTGCGCTGTGTCGCATTGATCTTCATGGTGATGTGGTTGCGAGTTCTCCGGACTGGGTCATAAATTGCGCCGAATTCAGGACTCATAGACGTCACTCGCACTCCAAAGGCTTCACTCATAAACGGAGACCACTCCAATTGATCCAAAGTGCAAACACGGACTCCATCCCACGACTTGCTTGCACTCTCCATTATCAGAACTAGCCTAATATGCGGGCCCCCTTCCGCCCTTGCTGCTTTTGAGGCCCCCTTTTCCCGACGGGGGCCCCGGGGGCATAAGGAATATATGTCTTTGAAATGCTTCATGGTGTTATCACAAGGAAGAGAAAAAAGTCCTGCCTCCTCCACCAAACCCACACGATCCCTCCTTTCCCCTTTCTCTATTCTGATGACCTCGCGTTCCATCATGATTCCTTTCTTGCTTCAACCTTCACAATACTACACCCTTCTATTGGGTTTAAACATTAGAACACGGTGCCGTCGCTCTCAATCAGAATCGGAGGCTCCTTGGTATTAGGCCGGTTGATCTCGGCAATTTCACGACCGCCCTGCGATTTGTTAGTCAATTGTCTTGAAATCCTAGTGGGGTCAAGGGAATCTTACCCTCCAGCTACCGGCTTCCAACAACTGGGCCAGAGTCAACTCGTGGCCAGCAAGTTCCGACTTGAGTGTCCTGTTCACTTCTGAAGCAAGTCTGTCGAGGAAACCAACTGTGACACCTCTCCACTCCACAATGACGTCGTCACTGGGTTCGAACATGGGCGCAACCTCAACGCCACTAGCGTTCGTGCGTCGGCACCAGTCAGAGTAGTTCTGAAGACCGCGCTCCGCATCATCCTTCTTCAACGTCAGGACACCCAGGTCCACGAATAGACCACCGTTTCGGTACTCGGGCAGGCCAGTGAGCAACTCGGTGCCGGCGAAATGCATTTTCAGCAGCGACTGCATGGGCTGCATGAGCGAGTAAGTGAGCCACTGAGTGAGCTTGTGGAAGGGAAGAATCGACTCCCACGCGGCGGCATTGGAGTTGTTGGGGAAGGCGGAGATTTTAGTAGAGGAGCCCTGCTGGGGCATGGACTGGCACGGCCAGGCATCGCCAAGGTTGACACCGTTGATGGAGGTTCGGGATTGGGGCCAGATGGGGGCGAGGCCGGTCATCAAGACGTTCCAGAGAACGGGGAGAGGGACTATGAGCACCGAGGAAGCCTGAGTCGAGGGGTGGCCGAGGAGATGATCTGAGGAATAAGTTAGCACACGGGAAGCCTACAGATCTTCTGCGCAAACTCACCAATCAGGTCTCCAGGACGACCATCGTCGCCAAAGTAGTCAGGCTTGTCGTTGAGAGCACCTCCTAATCGGACCAGCATGTCGGTGCGGCCCTGGAGACCGGCCATCTCGTTGCCGGGCCTCGACTGGAGGCTGGCCGCAAGCTTTTCGACAGTCAGAGCCTTGAGACCCTGCTTGTCGACCTGGAATCGGTTGCCTGGGTTTCCGGAAAACAATCCCTGGGGGCGAGTCAGCTGCTGCATCGAGCTAAAAATGGACACGAGTCAGGCACTTACAGCCTTGAACATTTCCAAGCTTGCCACGGCAATACCCTCTGATCGACGGTATATGCGTCCGTTCTCATTGCTCTTGTAACTCCATTGGGTGCCCGCTCCAGCATCGAGCAAGACGCTGACGAGGAACAGGTCAATTAGACGACGGCAGCGCTCGGTGTTGTCGACAGTGTCGGGCCAGGTGGATAGGAGCTGCGCAATACGGTCTCGACCACCGACAGCGAAGTGTTGATATCTGCCGTGTGGAGGAATACTGGTGAAGGGGGCATCGTAGTCTCTCTACAAGCGCAATTGTCAGCGGAAATACTCGTCACAGCATTGAAACCAAAGCTGGGTGTGGCGTCTGGCTCTCGCAAGTGCCATATGCGCATTGCGCATAACATGCCAAATTAGGAGACGCACCTTGATGATACCGGAAACAAAAGTCACAACATCCGGGAACTTTTGCATGTCGACATCAAAGTGCTTGAGGTCATTGCGAAACGCCTTGTCAGTGACAATCTTGCTGCGTTCCCTCACAGCGCCGAGACTTCGCAGGTAGCCGGCAGGGTCCAGTTGAGGGTCCGGAGGGCGGGGGAGGTCGATCTTGGGAAGCTTGATGGGCGACATAGGCGACATGGGAGTTCCAGGCGAGGTGCTGGCGGCCGAGGTGCGGTTGAGCGGGTTGCGCCCACCAGCGCCAGGTGGCGACCTCAGGCTGGAGGCGTGGGAGTTGATGCTGGCATTGGACTGAGTGGTGTTGATGGCGGGCTCGGCCTTCGGGGCCTTCTCTTTGCGAGAGAAGAGGCCCATCGTGATTGAGCAGAGGTGGTGTTTGGAGGAGGTTGTGGTGTTGGCCTGGTTCTGGGCTGATGCGGCGCGAGGAGCTCGACGAGGTAGGTGGGGCTCTGAGTTCGGACGAGACGACGAAGGACGGACGACGGCGAGGAACGAGCGACGAGCGACGAGCGGGTGAGTAGTCGAGACGAAGCGAACAAGCGTCGAGGTAGAGGACTCTGAATACTCTGGATACTCTGAATACTCAGTTCCAACAAAAAATATGCAAGAACGAAGAGAGAATGGTTCCTGGACCGAGGATGCAAGGGGGAGGAGGGAGGAAACGGAGGACGAAGGACGGGAGAGCGATTGGAGTCGTTGGACGGGGGGGAATTGGGATAGACTCGAGCCTCGAGGCAGGCAGACACAGGCAGACACGGGCAGACACAGGCGCAGGCGCTGTACGGGTTGACGGGAGACGGGGCGCGGCGCTTTTGAGGGACCAGAGCGGAAGCGCAGAGCGGATGAGCAGAGAGGGACGAGAGACGAGACGGACAAGACGAAAGCGAACGAGGCGTCAGGGGGGGGACCCTCGACACCTCTGCGGGGTTGGAGCTAGGCCCAACAGCGGTCGAGGCGATGGTTAGGAGGCGCCCGAGCGTCGTTTAGGGCCCCTGGAGGCGTGGTGGGCGTGGTGGGCGTGGTGGGTAGGTAGGTGGCCTAGGTAGCTAGGTAGGTGGCCTGGCCTACTGTGCTAGGTACCTAGGCGTGGGTAGGCAGGTACTGGATAATGGCCTGGATAGTGGCCTGGATAGTGGCCTGGATAGCGGCCGGCGTGGGGGGTGGTTCGGGGCCGTGGTTCGGTGGTCGATCACTGTCCAGGGATCATGGCTGACGGGCTGCTGGGCGGGTTGCCTGTGGTCTGTGGTGGGTGCGTGCTTTGGGGCGTGCTGCGGTGCGTGCTGCGGTGCGTACTGTAGTATGTACTGCTTGCTGCTGCTGGTGCGTGCTGGTCGCAGCTTGGCCTGCTGGCTGGCTTGGGCTTGGGCTTTGTTTGGCTTGGGCTTGGCCGTCCTACATAATAGTCCAGCATCGTTCGTCGCGGGTTGGCACAGACGCCGCTTGCGTTGGAGGTGGGCTGGGCGTCTTTCGCGAGGCGCCGTTGGGTCTGGTCCAGCGAGGGGACGCTTGCCGGAGCATGTCCCAGCAGGAGCGCCTCGGGGCTTGAACTGAGAGCGGAACTGTCGTAGCCTGCCTGTCCGGCTGCGGGCGGTTGGATGAATCGGGGATGGTTGATGGACGAGGGATTGCGATGGGCTTGGTTCGATGGGGTGCCGACACCTGCGTAGCACCACGTACGAATAACAATGCTACCGTATCCGTGGGAAGGCGAACGGGCACCGACTAACTATCTATTGGAGATGGCTCTCCCACCCAAGAACGGCCGGCTACGTGCGGAGACGGGCCACGGAAATGAGAGACGGCGAGTCATGAGCTCGCCCACGACAATGTCACGGTGCGGGACGATCCATTCGAGCACACCGCACGACCGAGGCCTCGAACTGTTAGTGCCGATGGGTCTGCTCATGGCCAAAATGCTAACATGGAATTTGCACAAAAATCGACAGAGTCCGACTACTCTGCGCGTAGTACGGACCCGACTCGCGACACGATGGGTCCGGGACCGAAGAGAGACATGATCCGCCCTCGTCGACCTAGTAGGTTTGGGGCGCGACCCAAAGACGTCGCCTTGTTTTATTCGCGGAACCGATGCGGCGAGGTTTTCTTTTCCACATTCCACATACGCCCCTGATACCTAATCGACCATGTAAATGCACGCAAAAATGCACCTAGAAATGCACGGTACCTGTACCTCGGTACACGGAAGCTTCTCCAAACGGAAAGGAAGAAGCAAAAACCCGCGTCGGACGACGTCAACTCCACAATGGGGAGACGGGGTTGGGTGTTATTCGGCCTGGTCGTCGAAGTTTGATGGGGTGACAGCGGCCACTATACGGACCTACATGCTATTGTCGGTGCAGTGGAGAGCCGGATGGGACGAAGAAAAAGGAAGGAAATGAGCGGGAAAAAGAAACGACCAGCCTTGGCCCTCTGGCGGGGGGTGTGTGCCGGAACCATTGAATGGACATTTGCCAGAAAAGAGGGTTAATGAAAAAGAAAACATTGCCTGCCATCATTATGGACCTACGTAGTCCGGCACCCTTGCTGCCCTGCAAACTACCAAGAAGCGAGGGTGGGAATTTGACAGATGACGAGATGCCTCATATTTTTTGCTTCTACCGGACCGGGACGAACGTCTACAGCCATGGGTTTGGCCATGGCAGCCGACCTGTCAGATGGCTTGCGACCATCCGGCTTTGCTTCTTGCTCGTCGGGTTTAGCTCTCAGTCACAGACAGCCTGCTGCATCGTCGATTGACGCAGAGACAAAGCTTGGAGGGACGGACACGCGCTGGGAGAGACAACGACCAAGTATTGGAGGATAAATTCCCCAATCCGAAACTGCGGCACAAGAGATTGATTGCTCACCGAGGTCCAGAGAGTTTCTGGCAGGTTTGGTTCTCACCTATTCAATCTCGGTGAGGACGAGGAATCCCTCGGCTCGATCCGACCTCGGTGAAGCGGCGTAGTCGCATTGCCAGCTGTGCCGTGGTGTTGGAACCTTTCATTTTGGTTGTGGCGATTCATCGACGCTGCCATCGAGGAGCAATTAGCCCGTGTGTGGTATATGTAGCACAAAGCAAGGAAGTCTAGATCCCCTCTGGCTGAGCCTTATGCCCGGTCCCATGTGCGCGCCCTTGTCGGTGCCCTTGTCGGGTGTGCCTTGTGTTCTTTTCTTTTTTGTGCGTGCCTGGTACCTTGCATCCATCGCATCCATCGCATCCCTCCATTCTGAAAGAAGCGTCGAGCTATCCTCTGGACCCTTGCTTGCTTTTGGCGCACCCTTGCTTGCATGCACACCACCCTCCCACATCGCATCCCTCATCCCACGGCAGTGTGTCTCGCCCGTCACGGACACCAGGCACCAGGCACAGATCCAGACATACCCCAGCATAGTCTCACCCACTCCAACACGGATCCAATATTTGGCTGCGGGACGAGGGACAGCGACCCGGAAAAGGCCTCTCGCGCCCAAGTCCCTCTCCGAATCTTACTGCATGCAGCCTGCCGTCGCCACCCGCTGAAGAAGCTCCCCCTGGCCGGCCACTGCCAAAAATTGGCACTGCGCGGCCAACGACCAAACCCACAGTGCTCTTGCCATTTGTTTTTTTCTTCTTTATTTACTTTTATTCTCTCATCCGGTTCGCTTGGCCGGTTGGCGTGATGTGATTGATGTGATTATTGAACGGCGCCCCTTCCCGTCCCCCGGTCAAGCAGGCACAACAGTAGCGACAGTGCTAAACAAGTCAGGGGTAAGCCCGCGCCAACTCCAAAGACGAACAAGCCCGGCGGATTCGGGCTCCTAAGGACCTCCGGAGCACGAATGGGTACTTCTGTCCAACGGCCGCTGGGCTGCTGGGCTGCTGGGTTGCTGGGTTGCTGGGCTGCTGGGTAGTAGCACGGTTGGCCCTCTGATCAGCATCCTGGGGGAGGGATTCGTCGCTGATCCTCCGTCCGTGTGTCTGTGCTCTGCTCTGTGCTCTGTGCTCTGTGCTGTGCCCGAAATGCAAGTGTTGTGCAGTGTTGATCCAATGATCTAATGATCCATGTCACACACGCCGTGCCCATTGCTTCCCCCCGTCTTGCGCCGCACCCGCGATGCACGTCCGCGGGACTACCTACCTAGGTACTCAGGGAGTCAGGGACTGGCTGGGACCTACCTGGGACCGACCTGGGACCGGCCTGGGACCTGCGAGTCGGCGTACGCACGCACCCGGGCAATTTGTGGGCGGCGACGGGGTCGTGGAACTTCGATGCTGGACTGTTGGTGCCCCGCGGGCGAGCCAGAAGTCGACTGATGTTGGGATTCCACTCCGGACTAGGGGCGTCAGGTCGTAGTGAGAAGCGCGAGCGCGGGAGACGAGCGTCTACGTAGGCGTCGTACTATGGCAGCGCTGTGGTGCTATGTAGGCTCTTTTGGCCCTCGCTGGTTGGCCGACGCCTCCTCAAGTAGATTGCCCGTCTTACCAGTCCATTACTCGCGCCCATGCACGGGTGGTTCGATGAGCACGAGGCCGTCGATGCCCTCGCCGGCCTCGCTGCCCTCACTGCCGTATGCCGAACAAAGCTCCATCGCCTAAGCTTCCCAATTAGAGCCCCGGGGCAGCCTCCCTTGGCTACATCCCTTGGCTACATCCCTTGGCCCTTCTCCGTGGAAGTCTTGTTAGTTTCCATGTGTCTTCCCTCTGCGGACCTTGGATCCATGTTCCCCGAGCACGAGGGAAAAAGAATATTGGCCGTCGCCGTCGCCATCGTCGATCCCCTGATCTTGATGTGGATGTGCCATGGCCGCCGCCTCCTGATTCAATCTTGCCTCAGGGATCGCCAGGCCGCATCCAGACAAAGCCCCCGACCTTCCCTGGCAGGGCCGACGCATGGGACGACTGCTGGCTCCAGAGCATCGGGCCGGATCGTCTTCCCCCGGCGGGCCCGGGCGTTTTTAGGTCCGTCTTTGTTTCTCAGGGGGATGGATCCATGGCCTTGCCTGGTGGTGGTTGAGCGAAGCCAGCCAGCCAGCCAGCCAGCATGGGATAATAACTTACAGCGTAGCAATGCTTGCACAAAGGAGGTGAGAATTTGGCATGTCCACCATGTCCACCACCAAGTCCAGCATTGGGTAGCATTGTTGGCGTTGGTTGGTGTGTAGCCTTGCCGTTAGCTAGTTACTGAAGAGTAGCTGCATCAGTGCTCCCGGGCTGATATAATTAACGGATACTAGTCTAGCTGCAGACCAAGCCGCAGAGCGAGCCAGAAGACTTTCATCATTCCCCTTACCCGTGGCCTAGCCTTTTTCCGGTTTGGTTTTGCCTGATGGTTTCTCTGCAATACAAGGGTCAAACGGGCGGCCTAATGTATGGATCAATGTTATCTCTTCGGTTCCCCCAATGCTAGCCTCGACGTTGAGGACTAGAGGCAAGATCTTGGTCCCCGGAATGCCCTAACCACCCGGAACCCACCGACAGGCAATCTTGGTCAATGCAGCCCTGCTTCGTCCTTGTGCAGCTGGAAAATCACCCGTCCACGCCATGCCGAGTTGGCGATGGTGCTGGAGATGCATATGATTGCTGCGGTGCTCAGGCCGCCGTACCAACCGCTAATCAAGACGCGTCCTCGATATGCGCCATTAAGAAGCTTGGGGAAGCTTGGACTTGGACGTCGTTGCACACGGACTTGTTCGCACCAAGTCGGGAGGTGGTACAGCATGAACTACTCCGTATCTAGATGATAGCTACAAGTATGTTTGCTTTTCCCGCTCAGAGTCATTACGCAGCTGTGCCTCGTACCAGCCCTACGACGCTCAATCATCAGCCGTACTCAGCTACCTACCTATGTACTATGTAGATTCTATACCTAACCTACCTACCTCCCTCCCTACCTACCTACCTAGGTAGCCACTCATCTCGATGCAGCCCGATGATAATAATCCCGAGGCCAGAACTACCAAACTTACTTCTTGATGCCCCGGTCGCCGGCTCCCATCTCCGTCCTCCGCATCCCCCAGTCTCTTCCTCCCATCTCCGGCTCCCTTCTCTGCTACTTACAAAGCACCCTCCCCCATGACAACTCTCTCGTGGCCTTATCCTGGCTATCCGTGTCGTTTCGCCTCGCCTCGCCTCATCCACATCCGAACCGTGCGCCCGGGCTCCCACTTATTAGCTCAACCCTCTGGTTTTCTCAGGAGCCACCCCAAATCATCCCCCCCCCCATGTGGTGGCGCCGGCCTTCTCCCTTCTAGGCGTCGCTAGACTCGCCCTGGACGCGACCGTCGAGCCCAGGCGGTTCAATGCACTGTCTTGCATGACTCTCGCACCTCCCACCGCGAGCAGATCAAGCAGTTACGCGGCCAGGGTCCCAAGGGCCAAGGACGCTTGGGTAAAGTAGCAAGACACCGAGGTAGGGAGGTGGTAGTGGAACCGGGGGGGCAGATGCAACTACATAATAGTTCACACTACGTACAATGTATCTTCCAAGAGAGGCAAAGTCGAGGAACAGGATGGGCCCATGGAGATGACCATGACCATGACCATGGCAGATGGATCATGGATCATGGATCCGGCATGGTTGAGCACACGGGCCTCTGGGGTCATTGCTCAAGCTGCCCCGACAAGTGACACGACGAGGCGACGACAAGGCGACATTCGGCGAAGGAGACGACCCTTCATCTTCCAGGGGCCACGAGGTGACCACGTTTTCCCACGTTTTCCCACGTTTCGGACCCAGCATACGCCTGTGCCTGTGCTGTGCCTGTCTGTGCCTGTCTGTGCCTGAACCTGGCTCGGGTCTCGCCTCGCCTCGCCTGGCCCGTGTTCACCTTTCATCGACCGAGAGTTTCGGCCGTCGACCAATTCCCGGCATGATTCCATGATACCATGAGCGTCAGCACGTAGTAGTCGGGCATGGGGCGTCTGTGGGCGTCTGTGGGCGTTTGCCCGGTCGGCGCCCTCGTCACCTTCTTTGAGGTTTCCCGAATAGACAGACAAGACGACAGGTTGACAGCCTGAGACATGGCTCGCCCGTCCATCCTCCTGTTTCACCCTATGGACTAGAACAGACATGCCCCCGACGCCCGTCATCTTCTCTCGGGGCTCGCTTCGACCGCTTCGACCAAGACGCCGGTAACCCAGGTTCTCAGATTGGGTAGACGTCAAAGGTCCCCGGCCGCGGGTATCCGTCATGTGCATACGCCAGCCCGCGGGAGGGTGACATGACCGGATCAGGCTCGTGTTGAACCCTGGAGGCCTACGCGCTATGGAGCCATTAGTGTTACGGTGCCGTGTAGTTGTTCGAGCCGAGACTGGGGATCTGGAGCACAGGAGAGACCGTCTGCGAGCTATGCAGATTCCCGATCTGGGAGTTTGAGATCCACAATCTTCTTTCTACGTATCTTTGGAGATACAATTGCTGATGACTATCTTCGGCTTTTCATATGGGAACATACACCTCGAAAATCCGATCAAGTTGATTGTGGATGCTTCAATACTTAATTGAAGCTGAAGCCGACATCAATCATGATGTGTGTATTCTGTTAAATGATAGATCGGTTAACCCGTCGATGGATCAATGTAATCCGATAGATATTGTCGAGCACCTGTACATACTGAGATTGATACTTACATGAGGTCCCACGACATAAACCAGTATCACGCGTTCTCCTTACCGTAATGTACATGTTTTGTCTCGAAAACATCTGCCTTGCTCGACCTCTTTCTGAAAACCTTGTTCAATGACAAGGTATTTCGCTGTCTTGTAGAATGTCGGGTCAACGTACAACTGGCCGTTACATCCATTTCTTAGCTCATTTACATTCCACTCCCTCTGAGAGAGTCAAAAACCGTTCAACAGTCTCAGCCCTAGTCAAACATTCTCAATGGTTCTGGCCGTTGTCGATCACATTCCAGAGTGTAATCATGAAGCACCTCTTAGCTGTGAATACAAGGCCTGACACCTACTCTTCAAACATCACCTCTAATATCTAAACTAGCCATCATCAAAAACACTATGCCTCGATACTTGAGTCTCATAGCTTCCGCCCACCTTTTTATCTCAGTCACGCCCCAGCTGGTTCTCCCCAGTAACATCCCTCTCGTGGAAGATAACTGGAAGTTTGTCGCCGCCCCCGTCAACTCCTCAAACAAAAACTTCTATACTCCATTAAGAGACTGGGAGCTTGGGCTTGAGGACCAGAACCGACCCGAATGTGATGTCAATGTTGTGCTCGTTGAGCCCAAGGTTGACGAAGGGCTCGTGTTCTTCATGGATTATCCCAAAGCAACTATGTGGACTGAAGATCTCAACGGGATTCGACCGCTTTTTATAGCGAAAGGGAATACCGCCAAAGATGACGACAAGCTTGAACATCTACAATTGTCATGTAATAGCACGATGAATTCTCGGTTCCAGACCTTTGTCGACGAATTTGGACCTACAATGCATCGTGAGGGTGGTGGGCAGTTCTACACTTGCATGAAAAACATCCGCAGGGGTGAAGCACCACAAGTGTTTTACCGAACGGAAGGCGACTTGCCGCCGGACTGCATTGACATCTTACTACGTCCCAAGTGTGTGAAAGGGCCGAACAGGGGTGGAAAAAATGGTGGCTTCTGTTGTCTTGATGTCGTAGACGGAAAGTGCGCCAACGGGAATGAGAAGGAGGGGCGTGAAAGACATCAAGAAGTTTGACGAAGACAAGGTTGCCTGGGAATGCTAGGAACAGTAATCCAGGGAGATTAATATAAGTCAAACACGAGCTCCTCATTCAAATTCGATCTGAACAGGGACGTGGAGGTTTCAAGGTCACAATTGAGGCGTGAAATAGGCACAAAGTTAATGGGTGAACAGTTATTATTTTGGCTTTGTTTTGTTTTCTCTCGCTCAAGACTAAACCGTGATGCGAGATCAGCCCCACTGAGATACAGTCCTTTTGACAATCTTTATGTTTTGACTCCTACATGTGCAGTGTCAGTAGGAGTGGAACAAGAACGCAACACAATAAGGAGGATATGTATAAAGCAACTTACTTGAAGTAATACAAGGCCCCTTTCCTCCACGTGCTCATTTCTCCGGCATACCCTTGACGCGGATTCTTCCTTGGCCCCAGCTAGGGACTAGGTGATGCAATTATGTTCCGGTAATTCTCAACACGAATCATGTAACTTAGGCGATCAGATCCGCAACGTTCATGGGCATCTCATCGATCTGGGTTGAGTAGTACACTATGCGAGTTAGCAATTGGGCTATACAAGTTGTTAGGATCGATAACCTACATTCGATATCTCGGAGAATGCGAACATCTTCGGTAGTAACGAAGTTGATAGCAACACCCTTGCGACCGAAACGACCACTTCGACCAATGCGGTGGATGTAGTTCTCACGGTTGCTAGGCAGGTCGTAGTTGATGACCAAGCTGACCTGCTGCACATCGATACCACGAGCCCAGACATCAGTCGAGATAAGGACACGGCTGTTGCCCTGGCGGAAATCCTGCATAATGCTGTCACGCTCCTTCTGGGGCATGTCACCGTGCATGCTGCTGACTGTGAAGTTGGCCTCACGCATCTTGTCGGTGAGCCAGTCAACCTTGCGGCGGGTGTTGCAGAAGATGACAGCTTGGGTGATGGTCAGGGTGTCGTACAGATCGCACAGGGTGTCGAACTTCCAGTCCTCCTTCTCCACGGCGATGAAGTACTGCTTCAGACCCTCCAGCGTCAACTCGTCACGCTTGACCAGAATGCGAACGGGATCGGTCATGAACTTGGTGGTCATGTCGAGGACATCGTAGGGGAGAGTGGCGCTGACTACCACAACCTGGGTTGCGGGAGGCAGGTATCGGTAAACATCGTAGATCTGTTCCCGGAAACCCTTGTTGAGCAGTTCGTCGGCTTCGTCGAGCACTAACATCTTGATGTGTCTGGTGCGCAAGTGTCGTCGTCGGATCATGTCAGCGACACGTCCGGGAGTGCCTGACACGATATGCTGGCCGTAGTCGAGCTTGCGGATATCCTCGCCAACGTTGGTACCTCCGATACAGGCGTGGCACTGGACGTTCATATAGTCACCGAGGGCCATCACGACCGACTGAATCTGGGTCGCGAGTTCACGAGTGGGCGACAGGACGAGAGCCTGGGTCTCGCGCACCGCAGTGTCGATAACCTGCAGCATGCTGATCGAGAAGGTGGCCGTCTTTCCGGTACCCGACTGGGCTTGCGCGATGGTGTCGCGGCCCTTGCAGACCTGCACGATGGCTCGCGACTGGACAGCGGAGGGGGATTCGTATCCATAGGCGTAGATTCCGCGAAGGAGATTCTCTGCTCGGCTGATTAGTCTCGTCCGTTTTCCGCCAGTTCGCGACAGCCTTACCCTTCAGCGACATGGACTCGAATGTGGGATGGACTGTCACCTCCTTAGAGGTGGAGAACTCCATCCGCTCATCCGCCTTGCGGTCAATTCCTCCAGCGCCCTCAGCCATGATTGCAAATTTATTTGGGAATGTGTAGTCGGCTAGAAAAGGTGACGTCTCGAACGTGTTGTAGCGAGCTGGGGTCGAAGTTTTGGAAATTTAGAGCTGGCGGCGGGATCGGAAATACTTCGGCGGGGCCAATGCGCCTGAACGCCACTGTAAAGTCGCGACAAGGCTGGCAATTTTTGTCCAAGGTAGACCTCAAGATCGCCATCAACGATTCGGCCGCGACAACACCAGCTTTGACACGACGCCTTTTCTCTCAACAAACCCAAAGAACTCGATACAGATAGCTCCTGCTGAGATCCGACACAATGTTGGTCCTCGAAGAGCAGCGGTACATCCATGAGGATTTGGAGCGCCTCGAACAGGGCGTTGCAGATCGCATTCGCGATGAACCCAAACATGTGAGCATGAGAACACGACCCTTCCGTCCACAGAGAGCTAATCTGTGACTTTTACTTGTAGATACGCGACCGCCTGAACAGAGACCATGAGATCTCACAATTACTAGACCAGATCCAAGTCCAGTCCAGCAACCTCCTGGGTATCTACAAGGACGACACTGGCGTGCGCTCAACGGAAATTCAGCAAATTGGAACTGGCGACCCTTTCGAGGAGTTCTACAAGCAGCTAAAAGATGTCCGCGATCACCACGCAAGATACCCCAACGAGCAGGCCGAGAACTCAGAGCAGCGATACAAGGCGAAGAGGGCGGGCGATGGATTGGACCCCATGCCATCCATCGTGGATTCGCTGTTCTCCGGAGAGGAGGCTTACGGACGATTCTTCGATCTCAACCCCTGCCACGAGGCCTATCTCAACCTTCCTACCGTCAAGCGATTGACGTACCTGCAATACCTGGAATCATTCGACAACTTTGCGCCTGGTTACGGTGGCGTCAAGCGAGGCGATAAGCTCACGGATCAATACTTCACCTACGTCGGTCAGGTGGCCGAATATCTCGAGTCTTTCATGCGTCGAACACGGCCGTTGGAAAATGTGGACAAGGTCCTTGCATCATTCGATAAGGAGTTTGAGGCCGCATGGGACAAGGACGAGGTCGAAGGCTGGAAAGAGGACTCTGCAACAAACAACACAACAAAGGCCACCACCACGGCGGATGCAATCTGGTGCGATGACTGCGAGAAGGAGTTTAAGAACGAGAATGTCTACAAGAACCACTTGACGGGTCGGAAGCATCTCAAGGCGGCGGAGCAACGGAAACTACGACAGGAGGATGCGAATGATATACCGAGCGGAGCTGGCTCTGGAGCGGTCTCGGCGACGAGATTAAAAGAGCGAGCTATTTCGGAGCGTGAGTACCGGGTGAAGCGACTGGCCAGTGCCATGAGCACAGAGCGCAGCGACACCCGGGTTAATGTTGAGCGCAAGCAAGGCATGACCGAGCGTGAACGTCAGCAAGAACTCGACAACCTCATGAACTCGGCCGAGGGCCCTAGGGAAGCTGCTCAGGAAGATGACGGAGATGACGAGGATGGAGAGGAGAAGATCTACAACCCCCTCAAGCTGCCCCTGGCCTGGGACGGTAAGCCCATCCCCTTCTGGCTGTACCGCCTCCATGGTCTGGGTGTTGAGTTCCCGTGTGAGATCTGCGGTAACTTTGTCTACATGGGCCGCCGGGCGTTTGACAAACATTTCAACGAGGCGCGACACGTGTACGGTCTCAAGTGCCTGGGCGTGAACAACACGAGTCTGTTCCGTGACATCACGCGGATCGACGAGGCGATGAAGCTATGGGAGAAGATTCAGCGGGAGAGGAAGAGGACCACGGTGGACGAGGGAAGCGTGGTGCAGATGGAGGATGGTGAGGGCAACGTGATGCCCGAGAAGGTGTACTATGATTTGCAGAAGCAGGGTCTGTTGTAAAGAAGGTGTCATGTATATCAGAGGTATCAATAGGGCGGGCTACTCACGGCGACTTTGGGGGCATCTTGCGATCCAATTCGCATAATCTAGAATCACATCGATGCCATAAAAACTTTCTCTTACTGCATTAACTTGTATATTGCTCCTGGGATCACGGCCTGAACACCGTGAGCCTTCCCGTCATTGTCCGTGATCTCATTGATTAGTCATCCGCTAGGCTCCATCTCCCCTCCAACGTGTGAATGGGTCATGCTCAAGTAAACATCTTGCCAACGTGAGATGTGAAAAGCGTCCTCCAATGCCTATGAACAGGCATGTCACAAATCACAAAGCCTCTCCCGGCCCTGTACACCGTCTACGTCCTCCGCTCCACGGTGCGCCACGCATCGCTGTATATCGGATCTACGCCGAACCCGCCCCGGCGGCTTAAGCAGCACAATGGCTTGGCTCCAGGCGGCGCCTCGCGCACCGCGCGGCAGACTTTGCGCCCGTGGGAGATGATTATGCTAGTGTCCGGCTTCCCGAGCATGGTTGCTGCTCTCAAGTTTGAGTACGTTACGAGCTCATCGGGTGTGTCGGGCTGCATGCCAGGAGTTGCTGACTGGGGTTTCTAGGTGGGCCTTGACAAATCCGCACGTGTCGATGCATATCCCGACTGAGTCGCGAATTACCATTGCAACAAAGAAGAAGAGGAACGGTGGGCCAAAACGGCCGGTGCACAATCTGAAGTCAGTGGTTGCTAATATTCACCTGTTGGTCGGAGTTCCGAGCTTCGCTCGATGGCCATTGAACCTGCATTTCTTGGCCAAGGAGGCCTATAGTACGTGGGAAACGCGCCTCAAATCCGTCGCCGAGTCGCCAAAAGCATGCATGGAGATTGTCACGGATTTTGACCCCTCGTCGGAGAGCGAGAGCTCGGTGCCAACCCCGCGAGGCATCCATGCCTTCCCATTGGACTATTCGTCCATAAAGCCGTACGTGGAGAAAGCACACAACGTGGTATCGTTCGAGCAAGAGGGCAATTGCGTGCACTGCCACGAAGAACTGGAGTCAGCAAAGGGACTGCATCCCATGTGCCCCAACGATGGGTGCGAGGCCATGGGCCATCTCGACTGCTGGAGCAAACATGCGCTAGCGGGCGACGACGACGGGGCCTTGATACCAGAGCGTTGCACATGCCCTTCGTGTGGAGGCAGCGTGCGATGGGGCGATATGATCAAGGAGTTGACTCTTCGAGTAAGAAGTCCGAAAGATGTTGAGAAGTTGCTCAAGAAGAAACGGGTGACAAAAAAGACAGCGGCTGTTGCGTCGTGAACGCGTCCTGGGAGCACTGCGACGCTGGGTGTTTGAACTGGAGGCGGACAGGGTTCGGCGTTTTGGATTGCACTGGGGAGGCAAGACTATATTTCTCAAGATACCCGCAACTCATTGATTTAAATACATCTATCCATTATGTCCCAGATACCATGGGCTAGGAACTCACCACCTTTTATCTTCTCGCGATGCGGGACTGTGTAGATACGAGGCGTGACTTCGGCATGTCACTCGTGTACTTATCCCGCCCGGCTGACGCAAGGGGCGCCACCATTACGGCCGAGTTTAATGACGATGGGGAATCGCAACTGTCTTTGTTCTCCACGCAGCTCCCTCCAGAACAATTCGAGGGATGAATGGAAGCGACTACTTCCAAAATTGAGCCCGCCGACACTCGCTACAAATCCCGTCACTCGGAATTGTATAGGCATTTCGTAAAGTCGTCCCACGACAGGTGTCACGTCTCGTCACACTCACGCCGTCGGCGCCGGGGTTCCCCGCGGGTGCTGACCAGCCCCCCCGGGCGGAGCGGCGCCTTGCGCTGAACGTCATGTCGATTTGATTGGCTCGCTAGGGGCCAATTATTAGCTGGCCCCTGCCACCCAAAGGATCGATATCAGATTGATTTTTTCTGGGACCCGGCGTTGGGCGGCCCTGCTTTTTTTCTTCTTCTGCCTGTTTAGGGACACCCGGAAAAGAGGGGGGAATCAGCCACTCAAAGCAAGATGGGGGCAAGTCCATCAGCGCGTGACCCGGCATTTATGTCACGATGCCACGCCGGATTCGGCTGATGTGCAATTATGATGCGTCCGTGAGCCCCGGAATACTGTGATTGAATTGCAGCGCATCGGGTCAGTATTTTGGGGGATTGAAAGAGGCGCAACGAGGAGTTGACAGGCGTCACGGCAATATCAATATCAAGCCACGATATCGCCCAGGATGGCACACGTCGACATTACGGCTGCTGAGACAGGGCGGATAGAGATGCTCACTCTCATAGGAGGCTCGGCCCTTCGGGGATGTGAGACGAAGATGTGGCGCGGGGGGGCGCCTTTCCTCGGCGCAAACATCGTGAGGCTGCGTGCATAAGAAATCGATATCACCGCCATCGCCGTCAGATGCGACAATCCGACATGGCTAGCTGGGATTACTGTTCCAGCCCCCAAGACATGGTGGAAAACGATTGAGGTCTGCCATCCCGGCGTGCGTGCGGCGAGTCTCCTTCAGCTGGCCTAGTCGACCTGGCTGTACGTTGGGTCTCACGGGAGATGGGGCCCTCCTGTCTCGGTAATGGGGGCTTTATGCCCGGTCGGATGTCGTCGCCAGTGGGTCCGCCACAGAAGAGCACGGGTCCCTGTATCAGACGCAGCGACTTCCAGAGCCACGAGGATCAGCGGGCCGGAATCGAATCGCAGAGGCGTCCGTCGACCTGTCGATATCGGACGCGATCGCAGGGATGCGCAAAGGCGCGAAAAGTCGCCGGTGCAGGTCCCCGGAAGGGGTTCCTGTCGTTGATTCCAAGCTCACAGGTGCGGGTCCGAGAACCCACCGGCCCTTCCGTACTGAGGTAGGTAGCCGTGCATTCCCACCGAGGCAGGCGGCAACGGGGCAGTGGCCGACCGCCTGCCCACGTCACGTAGCTGCCATCAGACGTGCGCTCGCCATGCCACGCCCCTAGGTTTGCTGTCCTGCCCTGTCCTGTCTGTGTGTACTGTGTAGGTTGACGTTGCTGCTGTTGCTGCTACTGCCGCTGCTACTGCTACTGCTGGCGCCGTTGTCGCTCCAGACTTTCTGTGCTGTGGGCCGGGGCGGCCAGGCTGGCATTGGCGGCGCCGGCGTTGGCGTTGGCGTCGTTGGCAAGCGCACTTCACTCACTCCAGGGTGCGGTGCAGGTGCACTCCAGGTCCCCAGGAACCTCCCGACACGCTGCGCACTGCACTAAAGCACCAGTCCCCGTCCCAGTCGCACCTCCAGATCTGGATGCTCGACCCATTCATTCCCACCTCCCACACCCTCGACCCTCACCCTCCTTCCTTCTTCCTTCCTTCCCTCTTCTTCCTCGTCCGCTTGGTCAATACCTGCACCCACCTCCCCGGACTGCATGACTCGCTCGTCCCCGTCACAACAACTTCCATTGAATCCCTTCCCTTTCCAATACTCGGCTCCTCTACCATAACTCCTCACGCGGCTTTCTTTTTTTTCCTCACGTAAGTTCCTATCCCGTGTTAGTTGGTTGGCCCCATCCTCAATCCCTCGTGTGCTTCGCTCCCGCGTTAAGCTTTTCCCTCCGCCATACTCATATTGACCTCGCCAGTGCCAAACACGACCCTGATCGATCCCGTTTAAATCCTCACATCACCCTGAGGAACCCGTCCAGTACTTTTGTACTTGCTTGGCGTTCCGACCACGACTGGGGGTTCTTCCCACTTCCCGATCCGCTGCCATGCCCGTGGTTCCTTGACGACAACGGCCTCACCCAGCATGAACCCGTCGCCTGCCGCGTCCCCATAACATTCGACCGATCCGTACAACACACACCTCTCCACGGCACGACGACGCGCTCCTCTGCACGATTTATCACACCTACCTGCATCATGGTCTCGGTACCAACCGTCGGCGCTACCGCCGCCAGCACCAACAGCGCCAATGCCAGCTCACGTAGCTCGCCAGCAGTCGGCACAACAGCGAGCCACTCGTCGTCCAAACCGAAGCCCAAGGTCAACTCCAACGGCTACCATCCCACGAACCCGCAAACACCGCTCAGTTCCCTGTCCAGCACTCATCTCGACCTAACTTCCGTTGAGCGACGAGGCCAACCCACCGCCGTCCGAGAACCTGTGATCAAGAAGGGTCGACCCCATGGCCTCGAGGAGGCTCCCACCTACTGCCCGACCGAAGAGGAGTGGCGGGATCCCTTCGAATACATGCGCAAGATCGCGCCTGAGGCCTCGAAATTCGGCATTTGCAAGATTATCCCACCTGATTCTTGGAACCCTGAGTTTGCAATTGACACAGAGGTATGTTGGTCTTCTCAAGCGCGTCGCTATGCGCCAGTCTCGCAGGGGCCTACCCACGCCCACCGCCGGCATCGCCGTGCGTCTGCCGTGATCGCAAGCTAATGGTCATTAGAAATTCCATTTCAGGACCCGAAAACAGGAGCTAAATTCTGTGGAAGGAAGTATGTGCTTCGCTGATGTCCAACCCCGTGTAATTTATGGGACACATGCTGACGCTCACTCTCAGGCACGCGCGCCAACTTGACATATCTTGATGGCCTCGCAAAGTTTCATAAGCAGCACGGCAACAATCTCCATCGCCTCCCGTATGTCGACAAGAAGCCGCTTGATCTCTACCGCCTGAAAAAGGCTGTCGAGTCTCGAGGAGGCTTCGACAAGGTGTGCAAACTGAAGAAGTGGGCAGAAATTGGCCGAGACCTGGGCTACAGTGGCAAAATCATGTCGTCTCTCTCCACCTCCCTAAAAAACTCGTACCAGCGATGGCTCTGTCCGTACGAGGAGTATTTACGCCTTGCCAAGCCAGGCGTGCATCAGCAACTCGAGCAGGAGTATGGTGGTCCCTTGACTCCAAGTCCAGCCCAAACGCCCATCAAGCGCTCAACTGTCAATACTCCCGCAAGCGGAAGGGGGGACTCGCCAGCCCGACATGCATCCGACGCCCTGCAATCAACCATTAATGGGGTCAAAAGGGAGGTTGATCGAGACACTCCAATGACCGATGCTCCGCCTGCCCCCGCCGGTGGTTTCACTGCGATCAATTCTGGAGGGTTCACAGCAGTCAATTCTGGATTTACGAGTGTCAATCGTGGCACAAACGGCGACTCCAAGAGCTTCACGCCAGATTCGAAGCGTTTCGACAGCCCGACCTCCTCAGCCAAGAACACCCCTGATAACCGCGCATCGAGCCTGGTGGCTACTGCACTCAAGCGCCAGCTAAGCTGTGACAGCTCCTCTGACTCGGCCAAGAAAGACGCCGATGCTGAGAAGGACGATATGGACAGTGGCAGCCGTCGCAGCAAGCGTCTTAAAAAAGGTACGCACAGATGCATGGTTCTTTGTCGGACGTTTTTTTCTTTCATTGCCCGACCCCAGCGCCGACCACCGGAACTGGCTGGCTTGCGCAGAGCATTTCCCTTTCAGTGCCGTTCGTGGTACCATGTGCAGGGATTTCGACTGCGATGACCCATCCTGACTCTGATTGGCTACACGGCAACCTAGCTAACAATTGTGCGCTTGCAGATGCCGTCCCCACTGTGGCTGGATCACACATGACGCCATTCCGCCCTTCAGTGCCGAGGATCCCAAGAGACGAAGCTGCGCCAGCAGGAGAGGTAAGAACAATCGCATTACATTGCCCAACGACTGTATTAACCCGACATAGAAATGCGAAACATGTACACGCGGTGACGATGCCGGATCCCTTCTTATATGCGAATCATGCGATCACGCATACCACGGCGCATGTCTCGATCCTCCCCTCAAGCGCAAGCCTGACGCTGAGTGGAATTGCCCACGCTGTCTCGTGGGCGATGGTCAATTCGGGTTCGAAGAGGGTGGTCTATACTCCCTGAAACAGTTCCAACAAAAGGCAAACGACTTCAAGCAAGGTTATTTCGAGAAGAAGATGCCCTTCGACCATACGCTCAAATGCCATCGGCCAGTGACGGAAGAGGACGTGGAAACCGAGTTCTGGCGACTCGTTGCCGATCTTGAGGAGACAGTTGAGGTTGAGTACGGAGCCGATATCCATTGCACGACACATGGCTCAGGATTCCCAACTGCCGAGAAGCACCCTAGCAACCCACATGCTACCGATCCCTGGAACCTCAATGTGTTGCCCTTCCACCCGGAAAGTCTGTTCAGACACATCAAGTCCGACATTTCTGGCATGACAGTTCCGTGGGTCTATGTGGGAATGATCTTTTCAACCTTTTGCTGGCACAATGAGGACCACTACGCGTACTCGGCTAACTACCAGCACCTGGGCGCCACCAAGACATGGTATGGTATTCCTGGAGAGGATGCCGAGAAGTTCGAGGCTGCAATGAAAGAGGCCGTTCCCGAACTCTTCGAGACACAGCCAGATCTCCTCTTTCAGCTAGTCACACTACTAACGCCCGAACAACTCAAGAAAGCCGGTGTGCGAGTGTACGCTCTCGATCAACGGGCTGGACAGTTCGTCGTCACATTCCCTCAGGCGTATCATGCCGGCTTCAATCACGGCTTCAACTTCAATGAAGCTGTCAATTTTGCCCCCCACGATTGGGAACCGTTCGGTCTCGCTGGGGTTGAGCGACTCCAACTCTTCCGACGCCAACCATGCTTCTCTCATGATGAACTCCTATGTACCGCTGCCGAGGGAAGCACGGCTACCGGTTTAACGATTCAAACAGCGAAGTGGCTTGCACCAGCCTTAGACCGTATACAAAAGCGTGAGGTTGGTCAACGAGAGAACTTCTTGTCGAAGCATATCGAGTCGTCACCCCACAGATGCCGTATCACGAAAGCGGGCGAAGACTCATGTCCCTTGACGTTTAAGATCGAGGACGAAGATGTTCAAGATGAAGACGAGCAATGCTGTAGCTACTGCAAAGCATTCTCCTACCTCTCCCGGTTCAAGTGTCTGCGTTCTGGCAAAGTGCTATGTTTAGTACATGCAGGGCACCATGCTTGTTGCGATTTGAGCGAACGAGAGCGATTTTCAGGCAATTCACATGAACTTATCTATCGAAAGACGGATGATGACATGACTGCGGCTTATAGTAAGGTTATCGAGAAAGCTCATACGCCAGAAGCCTGGGAAGAGAAGTACGAGAAGATGTTGGATGAAGAGGCAACACCTTCGCTCAAGTCTCTTCGCGCCCTCCTTCATGAAGGTGAACGCATCCCGTTCGACCTGCCTTCCCTACCGGTGTTACGGGAATTTGTTGACCGTTGCAACGACTGGGTGGAAGATGCGACAAACTACACCGTCCGCAAACAGCAAAACCGACGCAAAAACGAAAAGGCATGGCAGGCCGGCATGCGAAAATCGATCGGCAGCGCAGATCAAGACCAGAAGGATCGCGAATCACGCAACGTCACCAACATCTACCGGCTCCTGCAAGAAGCTGAGCGTATTGGGTTCGATTGCCCTGAGATCCTGCAACTCCAGGAACGAGCAGACGCCGTGAAGCAGTTTCAAAGCAACGCCGCCCGGGCTCTGGAAAATACGACTACCATACCAATGGAGACCATTGAAGAGCTCCTTGAGGAAGGGCGTAGCTTTAACGTGGATACACCCGAGGTTGATCGACTTTCCAGGGTACTGGAGCAGTTGCGATGGAACCAGAAAGCTCGCGCAAACCGTGGGGTGTTCATGTCTCTCAAGGAAGTTCAAGAACTCATTGAGGAAGGCAAACGTCTTGATATCCCTTCCTACAATGATCACCTGACGCATTACTGCGAGCAGCTTCAAGCAGGGCAAGCCTGGGAGAAGAAGGCCAGAGAGCTGATTATTGCAGAATTTGTACACTACCCTCAACTTGAGGCGCTGTCCAACCAAGTACAACTCAACGCTCTACCTGTCTCGCAGGAAACCTTGGCGGCTGTGGACCAGATTCTGCACAAGCAGCGAGAGGCTCATCGCCAAATTCTCGACTTGACGGAACGGTGTCGCAACCCCGACTATCGCATGAGACCAAAATATTCCGAGGTAGTTGATATCGCAAAGAAACTGGATGATCTTCACTCGAAGCCCAATGGCACAATCGACCTAGAGAACGAACGAAAGCGTCACGAGGATTGGATGAGAAAAGGCAAGAAGCTATTTGGGAAATCGAATGCCCCCCTCCATATCCTCAAGAGCCACCTAGAATATGTGCTGGAGCGCAACATGGACTGCTTCGACATTGATCACGACACGCCGCGGTTACCCGGTGAGCCGGTTTCGAGAGACGTCAGTCCTGAGCCCGGCGTGACTAGATGGGACGAGACGAGGTCCAGGCAGGTGTTTTGCATCTGCAGGCGTATCGAGGCTGGCATGATGATTGAATGTGAACTTTGCCACGAATGGTAAGTCGGATACTCAAAACAGCAGCGCAGATCTTTGCTTACGATGTCGCAGGTACCACTACAAGTGTCTCAAAATTGCTCGTGGGAAGGTCAAGGAAGACGACAAGTATACATGTCCAATCTGCGATTGGCGGATGAAAATCCCACGGGATGCCTCGCGACCCAAGATCGAGGACCTAGTATCTCTAATGGAGGAGGTCACGGTGCTTCCTTTCCAGCCCGAGGAGGAAGATGTGCTGCGCCGTATTATTGATAATGCGCAAAACTTCCGGAACCACATCGCCTCCTACTGCAATCCACTCCTTTCAACCAAAGCCGAAGCAGAGACGCAAAGATTCTTTCTACGTAAGATTGAGGGTGCCGAGGTACTCCTCTCATACGAAACCAACTTCTTCCGGCAGGAGTTGCATAGATGGTGCCCTGTGGCCCCTGAAGCACCACCAATCTTGGAGGTATCCCTCAGTACCAGGAAGCCCAGGCCCACGAAACTGCAAAAGATGCTAGTCGAGTACGGCGTTGACAACCCCGACGACCTGCCCGAGCACGCCAAGGGGAAGGCAAACAGCCTACGCCGAAAGGCTGCCAATGCAGAGGCTGCAGCCGCCGCAGCTCACACCGGACCAGGGCCTGTTGCACCATCCCCTGGAGCCCCTGGAACGTTTGCGGGCTCGACATTCTTCCCACAAACATCGCAAGGTCCACCAGGGAGCAATGGTTCGCATGGGCATCCCGACCGGCCGCACTCCCAGGCCGGGTCCAGCCGTTCTAGGGATGGTTCAATGAGTGGCTTACACCCTGGGCTGTTGGGTGCCGGCGGACCGCAACTGGTTGGTGATCTCTCTTCCATGTCTTTAGAAGAGAGGCTGCTGCAGGGCCAAGACGACGGCATCAACCTGAACACCGAGGCTGGAAAGAGTAAGGCTCTGGAAATCCTCTCCCGGACAGAAGTGGGCAGAGAGAATGCCGAAAAGATGTGGGGACCGGACGTCTGGGGAGCTCGGCCCGGCTCTATCAGTGACACCAAACGATCTGTTTCGCCGTCGGCCATGGACGACATGATGAAGGAGGATGACAGCAACGTGGATCAGATGTTCAAAGAGATGACGAATCAAGATGATGAAGAGGATAGCAAGCAAAAAGGCATCGTCGTCGATGGCCCCGTGGTAACCACGGCGTCCCTGGAGAATGAGCGGAATGGGATGGACGCTCTCCTGGACGGAGAGTAGACAAACAAGGTTGCTGGGGCGTGCAGTGGCAGGGCGTTATGACCTGATACCAAAAGGAAAGGATCTGGAGTTGAGGCATGGTGAGCAAGTGCATGCCCTACATGTTTAGGGCCATGTGTATGATTATAATGGGTTATTTTTTTATTTATTTTTCGAGGTGTACAGATATGACATCGATTGGGGCGTACTGAGAAGGCAGAATGTGCAGGACGAAGAAGAAGAAAAAAGGAGAGCAGCCTTTACGGTACGCAGATCAACGAACATGGTGCAATGTAACCTATTTGAAGTTTTGCTTTTCGTTAAAGTTCCATAAGCACATTGTTAGTCAAATGGCACAATGCAAATATATTGTCAAATTGTACCAGTCAAGAATAAATCTACTGATGTGTTCTCCTGGGCGTTGAGCCCGGAATCCGTCTAATATGGGAGATTAAATTTTCCCTCTCGCGGCTGCAAACCAACCACACCCACCTAAACGAACAGTGCTGTTGAAACAAGACCCAAATTGTTGAATACATGGTCTCTCGCCCCAGGACCTCCCAAAGAAGCGATGCCCGATCTCCCTATAAACGCCGGTTGAAATGCAAACAAGAAGGGATCAAAAGGTGAGGAAATCAATGGAGGCGACGGACGTCACATGGCGGCATGTTGTTGCATCATGGTACTAGGTACTTCACCATGATCCGTTCATGATACTGTCCATCCATCAATCGGAGCGGCGCAGCTTCCTTTACCTGTTGACGCCGACGAGGCTGAAGAACTCGTTGCGGGTCTTGCTCTTGCGCTCGAAGCAGCCGAGGACGCAGCTGGTGATTGTGGTGGTGCTCGTCTTCTCGACGCCGCGCATGACCATGCACAGGTGGCTGGACTCCATGACGACGGCGACGCCCTGGGGCTTGAGGATTTCCATGATGGCGTGGGCGACCTCCTTGGTCAGGCGCTCCTGGATCTGCAGGCGGCGGGCGTACATCTCGGCGATGCGGGGGAGCTTGGAGAGGCCGATGACGGTGTCGGAGGGGATGTAGCCGATGTGCATCTGCGGTTGAGGACATTCACGTTAGCGACTTGTTCAGCTGGTTGCTGTTCCCGCTCGTTTTTCCTGAGTTTCGGCCGCTTCGATTGCTCCCGGGGAGACAATGGCAGAGACAATAGCAGAAACAATGGCATTGTTTGGAACTCACCTTGCCGGTAAAGGGCACGAGGTGGTGCTCGCACAAGCTGTAGATCTCAATGTCCTTAACAATGACCATCTCGTTGTGGCCCTCGTGGAAGAGGGCGTTGTTGACAATGTCCTCGACATTGACCTGGTAGCCCTTGGTCAGGAAGAGCAGGGCCTTGGCGTAGCGCGAGGGCGTGTCCAGCAGGCCCTCGCGGTCCGGGTCTTCGCCGACGCACTCGAGCAGGGTCCGGACGGCGCCGCGCATCTTGACCAGCCGTTGCTCGGCCTGTTCGGCATTTTCTTCTCGTCGCTCTCGGGTGCCGGTGCCTAGCAGGGGGGAAGTCACGTCATGTCAGCCGGGGGTTGCTCTCGGGTTGGGTTTTGCAACGGTTTGCAACGGCGGAGAGTCTAAAGACGGCGGGCCGGACGAGAGAGGGGTCACAAGAGGAATCATAAGGAGGAGTCGCGAGGGGAGTCATAGGAAGAGGCATACTCGGTCGGCTGAGGCCATCCTCGTCAATCACCGGGCTGGGCGACCTCAAGGCGCCGGCGGGCACGCCCTTCTTGGCCTGGTCGCGGGGGTCGCGGGCGGCCTTGCCCAAGCTGTTGCGGCGCTTCGCAAAGGCGCTGGGGCGGGCGCCGTTGGCGGCGAGGACGAGGCTCGACTCGGAGCTCTTCTTCTTGAGGGCCTTGCGGTCGCGGCGCTTCTTCCTGCGCGAGGAGTCGTCGCTGCTGGCCGACGACTCGGAGACGCTGGCGGTTTCGATGGTGCGCTTCTTAGAGCGCGAGTGGGATGCCCGGTCGGCGGTTGCGTCTTCTGCGGGAGCCATTGTGCGAGGGGTGGGTGCCTGGAGAGCGGGTTGAGAGGGAATTGGGCGAGATGAGATGAAGGGAAAGGAGGAAAAGCACAGGGAGGCGTTATGGGTAGTTATGAGGTGACTGATTCAAGTCGCGCGGCAGTTTTCCCCAGAAAAGAGTCCGGATCGGAGCGCCGACGGAGCAAATTTGAGAGGGGCTCACAGGGTGATTGGGGGGGCAAGCAGCGGCACGGCTTATCTTATCGGCCTGCCGCTGCGTCCTGGACTTTGACGTACAAAAAAATTGCCTGTCTTGGGATTGGCAGGGCGCGGTAGTGGGGCACGCCTGAGTTCACGGCGCGCCTGGGTCCCTCCGGTCATGTGACTTTAAGCTCGGTTTCCAACACGCGGCTCGGCAGCTGGCGCTCCGCGCGTCGTGAATAAGGCTTGAGACCCAGGCCGCAATCTCAACCACAACCACATTCTCAACCGCAGACCTCAACGCCAACCGATTGCTGGACTCCCGGCCGCGCCCGCACCGCCGCTCACTTGCCGAAGTCGCCGTCGCCTATCGCAATTACCCTCCGACAACCGCATCTCCCGTCCCCTCCCACCCGCGACGCTCCCGCCTCATCGAGCTCCCTCCCATCCACGACCTTTGATCAACCCGCCATCCCGTTACCTTTCACACATCAGCAACCGCAACCATGGCATCCCCACCCTACACGACCTCCCCCTCGGCCATGTCGCCACCCTACCCATCTCCCGCCCAGATCCCAAACAAGAAGCGCTCCTCCACCCTCGACGTCAACGGGCCCCCGGGCAAGCGCCGTAAAGGCTTCGCAATCCGCCGCCGCCAACACGCCCTCCCACCCGCTTCGCCAGACCTCCTTCCCCCCCCGAGGCCCGCTCGCCCTACCCGCGCTCGCCCTCCGTCGACGCATCATCCCACGTCAGTGGCGGCGCCGTCAGCGGGGTCACGGCCAGCGGTGCCCCCAAGAAGAAGCGTGGTCGCAAGGCCAAGAACGCAAAGAACGCCGACGATGATGGAACAGGCAGCCTCGTGAACGGACGCGCCCCCACCAACGTGAGCGGCCAGGGCGGCGACAAGGAAGGCGAAGAGGAAGAGGACGATGACAAGGCGGAGATGGCCCTCGAGGACGTGGTCGCCAGGACTCAGGAGCAGAAGCAGGAGGAAATAAGATTACGTGCTATGCTCGTTGAGGCCTTCGACAGCCAGCAGTACAACCGGTACGAGCTCTGGCGCGCAGCCAAGCTGGCCGACTCGGTCGTGAAGCGGGTAAGGGGAACTCTACAAGAACTCTGGGAGGAACTGGACATGCTGACAAGGTTTCACAGGTGGTCAACGCCACCGTCTCGCAGTCGGTGCCGCAAAACGTCAGCACCGCCGTCAAGGCCGTTGCCAAGCTGTTTGCAGCCGAAATCATCGAAGCGGCGCGCAACGTGCAGGGCGAGTGGATCAGCGCGGGGGAGAAGCAAAGCGACCTGCCAACACCACCCCCATCCACCAACGATACCGTGGTCGACGAAGAAGCCGCAGCCGCAGCCGCCGCCGCCGAGTTGGATCTCAAGCGCGGGCCCATGCGGCCCGACCACCTGCGCGAAGCCTGGCGCAGGTACAGGCTCTCGGGCGAGAGTCGTGGCGTTGGTGTGCAGCAGCTATGGCACGCCCAGCAGAACAGTGGCGTCGACAGGTTCTCAACCCGGACTGGCAAGCGGCTCTTCAAGTGAGGATGCTCTCTAGCAGTGTGACATCAACAAGGATGAGACGCGACGAGGGGTAGTGTCATGTCCGATACGGCCATTGGGCCCGGTGTCGGTGGAGAGGAGCATGCAGCAGGGAGGAGGGAAGAGGTACTTTTTTCTTTTCAAAATCGTGATACCCATACACAGCTGGACAGAGGTTCCCATGTTGTTACTTGTAATTGTACTATTGGCGCATTCTTTCGGGGTCTATGGACCTGGTTTTCGGGGCTGTGCAGAGTCGCATGCAACTAGTTGCGGCTCGGGGATTGGAACTTAATTGCAAATGACGATTCGAACGGCCATTGGGTCATAACTACGTCAAACATGTCATGATGCTGCGTGAAAATTTACCCGGAATTAACAGCAATGCAAACTCTCCGCGTTGGAGACTTACGTAAAGCACAAATCTACGATTGTTGTGAGCTCACTTGCGAGAAGCCATTATTCCGTGCCGTTGCGCCGAGCTTGCTGTCGCTGTATCCATGATCCATCCCACTTCGGCGTTCCACTCAAGTGTCGAGTCGCCAAGCGGATTCCGCGGCACATGGCACAATGCGACGCATGCTACGTGCCCGACTACGAGCTGCCCTATGCCCTGGTCTGTCTGAGCCAAGCCTTGGCTACAGAGGTCTCGACTCTCACTTTCGGGGTGACTATGCCCGAGTGGGTTATGCGGGTTGGGGAGGGCCATGCCGTTTCTCAACCGTTGTCCACCAGTCGAGCAGCTATTCGGCGAGTGGCCATGGGACCACTCAGTGGCCAAGACCGCTGGGCGACGAACCAGCGCAGCCAGTGACAGCTTGAACAAGCGGAACCTTGGGCGAGGGGTCTTGGCGCAGGGTACCCGGGCCGGCCAAAGTAGCTCTTCCTAACCCCAGACGACCCCCCATCCTCGTCTCGGTTGTCTGTGCCAAATCGCATTGGCCCGCTGCCAAGCGCGAGCTGGCGCCAAAGCTCCAGTGAAAGTGCCCTCCATCGCTATGGAAAGTCGGAATCGCAAGTCAACCGGATAGAACGAGCCGAGAGGCTGTCTTGGCAGTCGGCTGCCCCGAAAACCCGTGGCGCAGTCCTCGGCAGCCCAGTAACGTGCTTGGAAAACTGGGTCAACTGGGCGCCTGGGCAATCCCACGCAACAAAGGCCATCCCCTGCAGCATTGCACAACTGGGGATTTGGTTCGAATTCGATTGAGGCTATGGCGGATGGCTCTGTAAAAGTCCCCACTGCCTTTTGTCTTGTCAGCATTTGTCGTCTGACTGCCCGCCAGCCAAGGAGGGCCTGCGGAATTGAAACAGACGGTACCACCCCCCGCGCCCATGCCCAGATGGCATTTGCATCTGATGTAAGGCTGGCTCTGGCTCAGTGCTGCCCGTCATCATGGTTGTAGTTTCCATGACATGCTAGCTCGCCAGTGATACCGCCCCGATGACACCCCGCCAAGCATAATCTGACCATCTGGATCCCAATGCTCGAAGTTCCGATAGGGTTGTTATGGTTGGATGCACGATTAAAACCTCCTTGGCGCTAGTCTCTTCGTTCGGCAGCTGGATCTGCCGCCTGCCAGGACATGGATCTCTCTGCCAAGAAACTCGGAGCTCGGCCGTCAACGCGCGTCCATGACTTGGCGGTACGAGCCGATACATCAAGAAGAGCCCAAGGCTCGTCTGCGTTGACTTCCACCATTGCCGTCGTAGCGTAGACCAGAACCCAACAATCAAGTTGACCTGGACGCGTAACCATGGCGGGAGAAAAGGTGAGTCGTCGTCGACCTTGAGCCCTCAGAGGGTAGAGGGGTTTCTGGGAATCATCCTTGTCGTGCTCAGAGTTTATCTGACTCGTGCCCCTTGCAGAGTGACAGTTCGACAAATCCGTCCGCCGTCCGTATTCGTGACAACCAACGTCGCTCCCGTGCGCGCCACAAGGAATATGTCGAGGGGTTGCAGACGAAGCTCCAGGAGTTCGAGCGCCGTGGCGTTGAGGCCACCCTGGAAATGCAGCAGGCCGCCCGCAATGTCGCTCTCGAAAACTCGCGGCTGAGAATGCTCCTTGGCTACCACGGCGTCACCGCGGACGAAGTCGACAAGTTCCTACAAACCTTCCCCGAACAGCCTGCCACAGAGATAGCGAAGGCCACTATTTCTCAGCCTGGCGGTGGCCAAATCCTCATTGCATCCGCAGCACCCAAGATTCCAATTCAGCCGATATCGAGGTCGTCATCCACAGGTCCCGTCAATCAAGGTTATGGCGCACCACCAGTCGCCAAGGAGAGCACGAGAGAGGTACTGGATGCCATTGTGGGAATCAAGAGAGAGACTCGGATGTCGGACGTCTCAAGCTCCGGCCTGCCACAACCCGCCATTCCAACAGAGCAGCGACAACCTCTGCTTCAACCTCGACCACCCGGCCCGACTCTCCCAGCTCTTATCCTTGGGCAGACGAGACCCGACACCAATTCTGTCGACAGGCTTTCCGTACTGGCAAGTGCGAGCATGCAAGACCCTGGAGACCGCAACCATCGTCGAGTCCCGTCCGGTGTGGACAGCCTCCACGTTCCCAGTCCACCAGCTATTGGGCAAAGCCCGCCTTCTTCGAATGCCGAAACTCCTGGTCGTCTAAATTCTGCCTCTCCAAGAAGTCAGGACCGTCGTTCAAGGTCGCCATTCGACAAATCGCCATTCGAAACATATTCCGTGGCCCGCGTCATTTCTGACATTCAAGGTAACACCAACCATGGATCCGCCAGGGCGTATCTGGAAAGCGAGGGACGTGATAATGGCCACTTGAAGTTGTCGGCACTTCCCCGAATCCAGGATGACCAGCCGTGACGTGATATGTGGTATGCAAAACAGAATGGTCGTCGATGAGAAATGTGGCTCACATCAGCACTGGGGTATGTCGAACACCGATATCCCAGGTTGGATACATGAGGCGTATGTGCTGACCGAGGTTTCCAGTATCCGGCCTCCGAAATCGGTTTCATCCCACTTCAACTGGCGTTTCACGATCCATCCGCTCTTGAAAAAGCCTGCCGGTAAAGATAGAACGTATTCTCCATCCGAGCCCGAAGCGCAAAACCATGTCCCCTTCGTAGTGGACTGGAAAGTGTTTTTTGTACCAGCAACCATAAGAAAGACATCGACGCTCCCTATACTCCGGCCTGGTCGACTCAAAATGGCGCGGAAATTGACTCCAGGGCAACCAAGACGATTTTGGTGAACAGCCAGAGAGCTGGCGCCGTATTGTGGACTGAGAAGCGTAGCCGATCAGAGGTTCCATGTGGTGGGGGCGCGATGATAGCTAGACTTGGGGACCGCCCGAGAAGTGACCAACACTTGCACGGTGCAGCGAACTAAGGCAATTGAACCTCGGTATGGTCTTCATGGTAGATGAGAGTGTTCTTGGGGGAGGTTTCGAAAAGCACCGTGAAGGTTGAGGTCGAGCGTCAAGCATGGAGCCCCGATATCGATCATCGCGCGTTGGGCCAGTGATCAAACGTCGAGGGTGGTGGTACAGCCGAGGAGCCAGCGTAACTCAACCTGAGTTCGCGGCAAGAAACCCGCAATTATAGGAGCAACAAGCCAAGTTGCAGCTTGGTTCCATACGGCAATTATCCCGCGTGGGGGGTCAACTGCGTCAAGTTAGCGACATCGAAATGGCCAAATCCAAGGAAGCCAAGTGGGACGGAGTGGATTCATGATCAAGATTAGAGGAGAGCCAGGACGACCAGAACGCAGGTGTCTGCCATGAATATTGACGACATAGAGCTGATATGAGAAACGATTCGACACGAACAAAGAAATAGACGAATAGCTAATAAAGAATATGGAAAATGTAACAGGGTTGTCAAAACTCACCAAACAGGTACGGCCTGCCCGTTCCCCTCCTTCCCAGAGGGCCCGCTCGAGACCGAGCAACCTGGTACGAGACCCGTGGCCGCAGTCCGAACGATCCACAAAGACGTCATGTGGTTCAATCCACAGGGAGGTCTCGGGAAACGGCCTCCTCGAGTTTCCATTCTGGTTTCGGTAGGGACGGAATGTCTGGCGAGATGGACGTCCTCTCAGGTGTCGCGAGGAAGGGTGGACGCGCTGCCTGAAGGGTTGACCATTGCGAGACGAGCCTGGCTCGCTTTCTGTCGTAGAGGACTTCAACAGACGGGTATACTCTGTGCGAAGAGTCGTAAAGCAGAGCCAGACAAAATGGAGAGAAAGTCTGAGAAAGCTGAGAAAGAAAAGTAATGTGAAGAGGACCCGAGTAGGGAAGGAGAGTCTGGGGTGGATACTCGACAATGTGGCGGGCTAACAAACGGGGCAGTGCATTGATACCAGGTAGGTACTTGCCCGAACGGGGAGAGAAAGACCCGACCCGAGGTGTAGTTATGAAGGCAAGTGCCAGTGACCACGTCCGAGGAGAAGGCAATTCGTACAAGTACCTGAGCCTGCCCTGAGGCCGGCCCGGCCATCGGCCAATTAGAAGGTGAGGGAGACATGCTTCTGCGGCCACGCAATAGGCCTTGGCGAGAGGCCTCCTGGCGGGACCCTCACTCGCACCCACTTTTTAAGTCAGAGATCGACTCGGCCGTTGGACCATTGACGGGCGGCGTCGTCATCTAAACGGGAGGCCGGCCGGCCGTGGCCAGCCAGGTTTCTAGCTCGCTAACCCCCGTCAGTTAAGCTTAAATGCCGAACCCTGGCCTGGCCGCTGTGGCTTTTGGCCCAGACGAATGCTTGATCCTAGGTAAGTTATCATGACAGCTTAATAAATGCATTTCCATCATGTTGATGGCTTCGTCTGATCAAATGTTATCGGGACCTGTCCAGTTCGTTGCTTCCATGTCCACTTTATCCTCCGCCGTTGGCCAGTCATCTCAGCCATCTCATCTATCTCCGGGTCTCGGCATTTTGACCCGTAGACAGCCGGCTCTCGTTGACTCTATCTCGTTAACTTGTACAAATACAATGATTCATAAATTCATCGGGGAGTTATCCCGGCAGGATCCGGCGCCACCAGCGTTGTTTTGTGTTTCCGCGGCTGGGTTTCGTCCAGGTTTCGTCCTTGAAAAGCAAAAACCCTGTGTAATTTCCCGGCGAATACTCCGTAACACCAACTGCGAAGGGGTCATAATGGCCTTATTTAATCTCGCTCACCTCGCTATTATGCTATATTCTTCACAAAGTACCTCGGGGTGCCTAGATGTGCAGGGCACACTCTACATCGGACGGGGGTGGCAGTGCAGCAAAGTCGTCGTAAGCTAGATGCGGCCCTTCATCTTGGCGCCAATACTGCCTAGGATACTTCACTGCCATTATCTCCTATTCTTCAATTGAGACATATTCATTATATAAATGTATGTAGTAACAGGCGATGCCCGTCGTTCTGGGCGTATGCGCCGTTCGGCGGTTGCTCCTTAGCGACATAAGCCACCACCCTCAGTCCCGCTCCGTTTAGTTACCCTTGAGGACCAAACTGCAGAATCAGTTTAGGAAGGACGCAATGATACCTCTCAAGTAATACTGCTAGCTAGTTCAACAATGGGGTCCATCGCTTCGGACCTCCATGTGTTGATTGTTTTTGTCATTAATAGTGCGATGAATGACATGCCCTCGTTCCTGCTAAAATCCGCCAAGGCGGTACTTAACGCTGACGAAAATTACGGGCAAGGTCATCTACACCGAGTTTTGGACGAGGAAGGAGCCATTGTCCTAAACCTGTTAGCGATGCTTTCGACAAAGCCACCACCATTGATCCAAGCAATCACTGGCAACTTCGTATTCGCCAGCTTACTAGCGAGACGTACAACGCCAAAATACAGGCAGTCCTCACTCGTATCTTCCGGTGTTGTTTGGCTGAGCCTTGGTGGTTGTAGATAAGTGGTCATACGCCAAGGCCCGTGTGATTCCGCTGCCTTAATTCCATTCCAGGCCTTGGGTGAGCAGGCTTACTCAAATGAAGACTGCCAACAGGCGGTCAGGCATAAGGAACACCAAACGAGGGGTCTTAGTTGCAAGTGGGATTACATAATTTTATCAGGGGACCGTTCAGGGTATTGAAGACTACGCCAGATCTTGAGGCAGGAGAAGCACTGACAACCACGTACGTCTGCAGCACTATCTAAGCGGCAATAAATCAAATGAGGACCATATCTAGTTAATTGGTGGGTTAGATGGAATAGGCGAAAAGTAGTTACTGTATTCTAGCAAGTGGCTGACTTATATTTATTGACTTCATTTGGTATCTCGACCCAATTCATTGGATAAATGCGAGAAACTTGTCACGAACGTAAACGCATGCATAGTGTTCACCAAGCCACTCCCATTCAGAGGTAGTCTTAGCCTCCAAGGTTAGGAATCCTCAGTACCCGACAGACAAGGGAATTGGGATATTGTATAAACTAATGCCATATTGCCTCCAGTTGATATACGTACGCATTAAGGTTGAAAGACATATCCCCAACTGTTGCTTCTCAGTCCAGTGTGCCTACCCTATACATGCAGGCTTAGAGGCCGTAAAGCTCGTGAGACGGTGCCTTAAATGATTCCCAGTTCCAAAAATAATTTACCATACCTAGATGTGATGACCACTAAACCAATCTTTTATTTAATGCACCCTGCTGACGTGTTTGTGTTGAACTGTTCGCGAGCACATAAGTGGTGCTGCATATGTAGCATTTAGCGAGTCGTCTGTTCAACAGCCCATTCCTAACCCGTGATGCGCCGGTCTTAAAGTATCAAAGGAAATTGCACACGCCTCCTCTTCTGGATCAGAAATATATTATCGTATTGTCAGGGTCTGCCGTCCGGGATTCCACCAGTCTTTCCTGATGGTAGCTATACCCATCAATGCCTCAGCATTCTTACCCCCTTCTTTGACAACGTATCATGTACTTCCCTAGTCAGTACGTACTACATTATAGGAAGAACAAATAAGAATGCAGATGTGGCTGATGGACGCGATCTAACCTAAGGAGGTGCAGCGACGTGCGGCTGGTTTTGATGCGAACCTGTGGACCAGAATAAACAACCGTGCTCGTAAACGTCAGCTTACTATCGCCACTTCAGTAACTATGGCTTTCAGTGGTGTAAGAAAAAAAGGGTTAACGTATAGTAATATTTAGTGCTCTCATTAGAATGGCCACTTTCCAAGTTATTGGTTGTGCAATAAAACTGGCTGGATTTTACTTGAGCGAAGTAATTCTCCCGAATGCTTCGCAAGCACAGCGGCTACATGCCATTCGGAACTTGGACAAGACAGCTAACATAACCGAAACCTTGAGGCGAAGGAGCAGGAGGATCACATGTGATTCGGTTCTAAAACCCGCAAAACAATGCCAACGTCCCCGAGCGAGGCTGGTGAAACGTCCCATCTCGTCCAAACAACCTCAGGGTTCCGCATCGGCTGGGCAGCACGCACCACTTGTCCCTTCTGGATGTCGGTCACGAATCAGCCAACTGACTCCGGCACTTGCTTAATCGCGACTCCATCAGACACGAGAATCAAGAGAGAAAAGGCTGAAATCGAGCTTCCTGGCCCGGCTAGCCCCTCACCGGTTCGGGCCGACGCTCCCAAATCGTCCAATCTCCGCCGCCGTCGATGTCTACTCCAAGCGATGCACGCTCTCACCACTCAGCTCCGAACGTGCCTGGTGTCGAGGGTGGTTTTCCCGTCCACCGCCCCTTGTTCACTCCTGGTGCCATCTCGATTAGTCCAATTGCGTCGCACGTGCCCATCTTTTGCGCTGCTTGGTGGCGGGCTGGGGTTTCATGCAGCCTGAAGGTCAGGGGTGGGCAGCCTTGTGATTGGTGGCTGGAGCGGCCTCTGAACCATTATGGTGCATTGATCGCTCGGTCGAGGATAGAGTTAGGTAGATATAGGGATGGTTTGTATAGGCTCGCGGGTAGGCCTTAAGTAGCTGAAGCTTCCCCTTCGATCCTGCACGGGTAAGCTTTCGAGTACGCCATAGTTATCAATTTCTCTAGATCACTTAACAGCGCTTCATCCATATTCTTATCATGAGGGTTGCTGTCGCGTTGGCTGCATTGCCCGTCCTGGCCGTCCAGGCCGTGAGAATCATTCAAGGCAATGACGATGGATGGGCAGAGCTGTACGTCCGGTCTTTCCACAACGCTCTGAAGGCATCGGGACATGATGTTGTCCTCTCCGGCCCAGCCGAGAATAAGTCAGGCAGTGGTAAGTGCACATAGCTGCAACACCCATATCAGCAACATTATCCTATCACGGGATCGCGAGCTTGCCCAAACTGACCATATCAGGTTCCAGTGACGAAGATCCTGAGGCTCGCACCAAGGCCTGTCAATACGACAGCTGCCCCGTCAACAGCGGTGTGTCCGGCTCCAACAGTACGGACCCTACCCTCAATTGGGTGAACTCGTATCCCGTGACGGCCATCAGATACGGCATCAACACCTTCGGCCCCAAGGTGTGGAAGGGCGCAGAGGCTGAGTTGGCCGTCACCGGCCCTAACGTCGGCACCAACCTGTGGGTCCAGGTTCCCTTCTCCGGCACCGTTGGCGCGGCCTGCTATGCCGTTGACGACGCGGGCATCCCCGCCATTGCCTTCTCCGGTGCATCTTCTGGCACCCTAGCCTGGAACACATCGCCCGTGCCTACACGCAGCCTCGTGTATGCTGAGCTTGCCACTATCCTTGTGAACCAAATCATCGATTCAGGAAAGCCTTACCTGCCGGAAAGCGTCTTCCTCAATGTCAACTTCCCCAAGGTTGAGGGCTCGTGCACCAAGGCCTCCGACTTCAAGTGGGTGCTGACCCGCATCAACCCGGGTACCTTCTCTTCTCCTGATGTCGAGTGGTGTGGTGATGATCGGTTGCCCACCGAGACGGAGGTGATTCTAGGCGGTGGCTGCCACATTTCTGTTAGCATTGGAGATGCTGCGGATAAGACGACTATGAATGACGCGAAGAAGCAAGCCCAGGTGTTGGCGAAGTTGAAGGACATTCTGGTGTGTCTCGATTAGAGAACGACGTGTAATGGCTCTTGGAAGGACGCGCTGTGTATAACACCGATTTGGACATAAATTCTGACATACGAGACATAAGAGAAATATTATTCATACTAGATATAATTGATTCACCCTAAATCCCAATATTTGCTGGTAAATGATTGATCTCTCATTGTGACTTGTACGTAGGACGAGCCTGTGGGGCCTTGGCCATGAGGGAGCGCCCTATCGATAAGCATATCGATTGACACCTGACTTCCCAGGCGCCACTATCAAACCCGCCCACCTCGACTTTTTGCGCGTGTCGAAGATCCGTAGGCCAGGTCTCCCAGGAGCTTCAATTCCCACTCACAATGGCGCCAATCGACCGCTGCTTGGCCTCTATGGCCAGGCTGTCCCTCATGCAGGCTACCCGACCAGCCATTCCCTCGATACCCCGATTCCTCGCCCCGGCTGCCGTGCAGACTCGTCAGGCGTCCGTTGTGCGCATCAAGAAGGCCAAGAAGAAGAGGACAATTCCCAAGGACTTCAAGCGATTCAACCTGTCTAAGCGAGATTTCCCCCAGTTTTCTCTATGTGAAGCCATGAGGTTCGTACAATACCGAAGAAAGAAGGAGATCGAGGGGCGGAGAGCGTCATCTGGATGGAAGACATATCGTGCAATTGGGACACACAGCTAACGCAAACACCACTTGACAGAGTCCTCCGTGCCGTTGAAGTCGGCCAACCTCCTGCTTCCGTTAAGTACGAGGTGCACATCAACCTCAAGACCGCCCGAAACGGCCCCGTCATCCGCAACAGCGTCCGCCTGCCTCACCCGGTGCAGAGCGACTGGCAGATCGCTGTCGTGTGCCCCGAGGGCAGCGAGATTGCTCAGCAGGCCACGGCTGCTGGTGCTGTTGCTGTCGGTGAGGAGACCCTCTTCGAGGCTATCCGCCAGGAGAATATCAACTTCGACCGCCTCATCTGCCACGAGTCCAGCGAGAAGGCCCTTAACAAGGCCGGTCTCGGCAAGGTTCTTGGCCCCAAGGGTCTCATGCCTAGCAAGCGCACCCGAACCGTCGTCGCCGATGTCGTCAGGTCGATGCGTGACTCAGCTGGTGCTGCTGACTACCGTGAGCGCCAGGGTGTCATTCGAATGGCCATCGGCCAGCTGGGCTACACGCCCGACCAGCTCAAGGCCAACATCAAGGTGCTGTTGACCAAGATTAAGTCTGAGGCTTCAGAGATCTCAGAGGATGTGTCCAAGGAGGTGCACGAGGTGATTCTGAGCACGACACACGGCCCGGGACTGAGCTTGAACGGCAAGCTGCGGGATGCCGAGGAGGAGTTGACCCCTGCGGCGTTGTCGAGCATTATGTAAAAAAGCATAGCGAGTCTTGAATGTGGGGGTTTTGTATGATTGTACCATATGTCACATTATCGAATAGACGACCTCGTGAACAGGAGTTTGTTTGACTTAGGGTATCTTGTTGGAAGCTCAATTTCTATCTTGCGTTGCCCGTCTCCCACTTCTAACCGCCACGGAGAGCCTTGACAGCCTCTGCCTCTGCACCCAATACTCGGTACACGGCGAGGTATTGAAGGACTCTGTCTTGGCCCCGCGCCCCCGCCTTTTTCGCTTCCTTGAGGGCGTTGTTCAAGTCTAGTAACAGCGTATTTCGACTGCGGGTCAGGCGCTCCTCAGTTTTGACTCCGAATGGTGTGTCATGCCCGATTGTGTCCGACAGGGCCATGATGCGGCTGCATTCTTGAGCAGAGGCTAGGAGCTTGGCAGGTGAGCTTCCGAGAAGGCCATCATCGTCATCCTCGTCTTCGTCGTCGCTTTCATCATCCCATTCTCGCTCGGCGTCTGACGCAGGCAAGCTGGCCAGGGAGAGCCGCTCTTCTAGCGAGGACAGCCTTTCCGACACCTCGATCATCTTACGTCCCTGCTCAATGGCAGACCTCACGCCCCGTAGTTCCTGACTGAGGGTCTGCGTTTCCTCTTTCCTTGTCGAGACCCGAGTCTTAACCTCCTCGACTGCCCTTCTAAAGCCGAGGAGCGAGACCTTGACATCTTCGATCTTATCGTCACCTCCGCGGAGCTCGTTTCCGAGAGAGAGGAACGCAGTGTAGTTTGAATTAACAAGCTCAAGCAGCTCGGAGCTGATGGCGGCGCTGCGGTCGCGCAGGTCGGAGCGCAGATCCTCGAGGGTTTGATGCCGGTGGGGGAGGGCAGATAGATAGGGAGCGGGCTGGAAGTCGGGGGCGAGGAAGTCGGATCGGGGGAGGGCCTCGGGGAATGGCAGAGGCGCGTCGTCGTCGATTTCGTCGTCGGAGTCGTCGGAGTCGAGATTGAAGGCTGGGGATGGGCCTCGCGCTGGAGCTGAGGACACGGGCGGTATTAGGTCCGGCGCAAGGGCAGCCATATTGTGTGCGTATATATAGTTCCGGGCTTTATGATGTGGAGAATATGTCGGTAGCGTCTGGGGGGACGAATGTGTTGCTGTCGTGGCTTCGCGAGAGGTCTCCCGGGGTGGTTTGGGTACAAATCAGGTGGTGAGAGAGGCACTGGAATGTGCAGCCAGATGATTTCGCAAATGAGAAGCTCTGACTAGTTTTCTCGGGGCGAGTGCAGATTCGAATTGGCACCCTCTGGTTGCTGTGTCGTGGGTTGATGTTCAGCTGATGGCTGGATGGCGATGGTGTTTCGATATTGGTGCCACGGTCGCTGAGGTGTCCCTGGTCGTTGGAGCTTAGCGCAGTTGTTACTGGTCACCCGTGGTGGGGTAATTTGGCTTGCTCTGGCCAACAACACGCTGTTTCCCCGACGGCTGTCAATGTGCATGGTAAAAGAAAACCAATGATAGAACACACATAAAAGATGTTACTGGAGAAGTGTGAGCTACTATGATTTCAACATGATTCATATCTAATTCATCTTCACTATGTTACTCGTATGATGCCCTAGATGCACTATATGCGAAGCTGCGTTTGACTGCTTAACAACATACTGAGAGGGATCTTTGATTATTGGATGTGAATGGCTGGTACCATGGCTCAATCAGGATCTTCTCTGAGATAATTGCGAGATTGGATGTTTCTGAGAGAAGATGCACATCACATAACCATTCGGATACTTGCGTCGTTACGGGTTGTGGGTTGTGAGTGGGATGACAGTAGCTGGGATAATCCTGGAGGCTCTCAAAGCTACAGTCGACCTGAATTCAAATGCCTGTTATACCCGGTGCTGTATAGAACCCATAGCCGAACACAGATATTTCGTACGTAAGTCGTGAAGTCGATCTCACACAGGCTAAGGGACATGGATACGCCTTTGATGGACTGTGGAGCCGAAGAGAAAACACCGGGAGAAAACACCGGGAGAAAACAGCGGCGGAAACCACTTAGGCTGACTGCTGCGTCGTCTCCTCAGCGCTTGGTGGAT
The DNA here is from genome assembly GCA_014621425.1 of Cylindrodendrum hubeiense. Taxonomy (NCBI): domain Eukaryota; kingdom Fungi; phylum Ascomycota; class Sordariomycetes; order Hypocreales; family Nectriaceae; genus Cylindrodendrum; species Cylindrodendrum hubeiense. Next base: position 6,708 of record JAANBB010000187.1, on the reverse strand, counting down.
GCTATTTGTCAGTGGTCCTCTAGTTTATATCTAGCTGTTGACGTCGACGATGGTCACGAGGGCATCTCTCTTTAGTTCTTGTTTCCTCATCAAAGACCATTGAGGCCAAGAGTGCTAGCAGCATGGGCCGACCCGAATAAATAGCCGTGGGAAATATAATTCCGCGGTGGCTATTGATGAGCTCGTTGTCATTGGCCTGTTGGTTGGCGAAGCCCAGTCAACGGCGTTATTAGTGCTGGTGGGGGCTCCAGCTCTGAGCTCCAGCTACGAGCTGGGGTCAGGGACGGCTGGGAGAGCTCACGCGCGCGCGATAAGCGGTCATAAAAGTGGCGAAATAAGCCAGATCAAGAAAAAGGTTGCGGATACTGCGGACATGGACTTCCCAAACATGTTGGGACTGGTCCGTGTGCTTGCTCGGTGTATCGCTGATATCTTGGGTCCGGCGGTCCGAATCGACATGTCAAGCTCGAGGCGGGGGACGATATTTTGCCTTTTCAGGATACAGTGCAAGAAAATGATGGATGTGCTCGGGTATTTAGTGCCAAGCGTGTCAAAGAAGCAACTCTGCATCTACCCGCCGAGAAACGATGTCATTCCCTCGGTGTGCCTCGGTGTCGGGTTATCGGAGCATCGGCAATGTAGGAAGCTGTCACTCCCGCAGCGCTTTAGAAGGAATTCCACGAGTGCACAGGCTGGTGGTCTAGGCATGTCATGCGTCTGGAAACCCATGTAAGTGCGTACGTATGTGCGTGGGTTGCGCACAAAAAAGTCAACCACGGATCGCCTCAGATCCATCGATCACATCACCTCCGGCCGGAGTCGTAGCTAGCGCTCGGTCCGGTGTTGCGACCCCAGCTCCAACGAACCACTTGTCAGCCGCCCTCCAGCAGCTGAGGCTTTCCGGCCCCGGACTTGGTCATGGCCCAAGGGTGCTGCTCGCGACCAGGACCCGGCTCGTACGAGCGGCCTGTCAGCGTCCCGGCATAGCATCTGAGCCTGAGTTACATAGCACATACGCCTACCCACACAGCAGACCCATGGCGGTTTGCGCACTGTTGCCATCCTCCCTTCAGAACGGCAATAAATCTGCAAACCGCGCGGTCAGCATTGCAAACCGAGCTGCGAGAGCGAAGTCGGAGATCCGAGACCCTGACTGTGACATCGCCCGCCCACAGGGCGCCGTTGTCGCCCAGATGTTGCAGATTTGGGCAGATGGGTGCCACACTGCTCCACGTTCTGCTCCGACCACCGCCGGTGGCTTGCCCAGGTGAGGCCACGCTTGAGTCGAGTGAGGGAACTGATAAAAAAATCACCCCCAGGCGAAGGATTTGTCGGGGAGGTGGAGAAGCGAGGGCGAGCCGGCGACGTATGGAGTCGCGTGGGGGGCACTGGGAGAGATTTCGCGGTGGTCATCATTATGGTACTGGGTATCCGTGTCTACCGTATGGACACAGTACTACGTACCGGGAGATACGTCACGGATTGATCGCCCGCCTGCTACGAGGCACCTCCCGGCAAGTGTGTCCATTTCCAGAAAGGGTCGGCGAAGGCACGGAGACGGAGCCGGAGAGAAGAGCACCGTCCTAAAAGTACGGTCAGTCCAGCGTCCCCGTCATTCGGGACACCTCGTCGGGAGCTTGACACACTTACACGGGCACTATTGAGGCCATGGGACCATGGCAGGCACCTTTTGCCTAGTCAGGCCGCTTGCATATCGGCTGTCAAACTCGAACCAAGATCCAAAGCCCAGTCTCAACTGGCGGCTCCGATCCGCCCACCTCCCACCTCCCACGCCGGAGGTTGTTGGGGTATGGAGTACAGAAGAGCTAGAATACAGCGGGCCCCAGGGGTGCATCAGTAGTGGGCGAGATAATCTGTACCAGAGGCCATTGGAGTGGATGGGTGGGCGTGGTGGGGAGGCAGCACCCGCACTGTACAGTGCTACCGCACGTCGTAGAGAATCACCGGCGATTGCGGGCTCGCCCGGGCTCATGACTGATGTCAGGGTAACTCGATGCCTGACGAGTGCCTGGCCTGCAAATGCTGGTAACTCTCTCGGCCGTGACTGGACAATCGCCGGGCGGTACACCAGGACGGCAACAAAAACAGTGGGTTTGACTGGGTGACCCGTATGCTAATTGCTGGGCAGGACGCGCTAGAGGAGGTCTCCAGCGCCCCTCAGGCCCTGGAGTGGCTCGCAAACCGTAAAACGCTGGGTGGGTGCCTGGCGCGGTGGCCCATGTGTGCCTGGCGTGGTGGGCTGCATGCGAAATTTTTATCAATCAAATCTTATCAATCGGATCAGATCCACCCATCGTCTCCTTGAATCGGACCATTGGATTCCTGGTTGTGCTCGGGGCACAAAAGTAACGACGCACCCCACGGCCATTTCCCTCTCATAATCCTCTTTTGTCCCCCTCCCCCTCCTCTTGATTCTCTCCCAATTGATGACATCTTTCCGGCATCGCGACCTTCATCCCTTCCACGCCAGTATCGCCGTCGCTATCGCCGTCTCGCGGATGGGCCGTCTAGCGTCAACTCTGTTCCCCCCGAGGCCCTGCAGCCGATGACAGACACCCACGCGCTCCTCTTCAACACCGAGCCGCGACGTCTGCACCCGAACTCGTCCTCGATCCCCCTCAGACCTGTCTCCAATTGACACATCCTACTGGCGAATCGATTGAATAACAATACCCCGACATACATCAAATAGCTTGACGTGAGTCGTCGACGCGCGCTTGCCGAGTCTGCAGCGTGCCGTCAGCTGGAGTACACCAAAGTTTCCTTTCTCGGAGCTCCGAGGCCTCAGCTAGCCGTCTGCCGACCGACCAACCGAGACCCACCAGCCTCGCCACACATACACCACTCCTCACTACTACCTCCTCCTCCCTCCCATACCATGGCGGGCCATACCGCTTCCCTCGCACCATCTCCCCGAGCCATCGTCGACTCTACTGGTTTTGCCGCTGGTGCTCCTTCCCCCGCTGGTTCCAAGGCGTCAACCCCCCGACCTATCACCGCCGCTCCCGGACAGGCAACACCAGCCACACCTGGGGCTCCACTCCGTGCGCCACTCTCCATTAAGCCGAGTGGAAAGCCACCTCCACCTGTGCAACCTCAGCAGCAACAACGCACTGCACTTCCTTCCATCAACAAGATGGCCATGTCGTCCGTAATCAGCCCCAACCCGGCGCCGCCCGAGCCTCCAAAGGTCTCGATGACATCTAAGGAATGGGTCATCCCTCCCAGGCCCAAGCCTGGCAGGAAGCCCGCCACGGACACGCCTCCTACTAAGCGGAAGGCGCAAAACCGCGCAGCCCAGCGGGCCTTCCGGGAACGCAGGGCCGCTCGGGTCGGTGAGCTGGAGGAGCAACTCGACCAGCAGCGTGAGGTCCATGATAAGCAGGAGGTTGATCTCAAGGACAAAATTCATGAGCTCGAGCTCGACGTCCAGTCCTTCCGCTCCCGCTGCATGCTTCTTGAAAACATGCTCGACCGTGAGCGTCAGGATCGGATCCGCGTCGAGACTGAGGCCGAGACCCTCAAGCGTCGTCTCGACGAGGGTGTCTTTCACTCTGGCTACCACTCCCGGAACATGAGCAGTTCTCACCCGTTTGACGGACTCCAGAGTCCGACCAGCCAGGGCCCGAGACATAGTCTTGCTGATGGACGACCATCAGAACGGCAGTCAAGCCACACTACTTTTTCCATCTCCCAGATCATTTCACCACCTGACATGGGTTCATCAAACGATGCATCGGAGACCGCTCTAACTTGCGGAAACTGTTCCCCAAACGGACGGTGTGCCTGTGCCGAGGAGGTGATGGCGACGGCCGCCAACGGCTGCAGCAAGTGTGGCCTGACTTCGGCTTGCCAGTGTCTCGACGACGTCACGGAAGTCCTTAGGCATTCACACGATCTCAAGCGTCCGGCTTCCCCGTCAGGCAACACGGCTGGCGAGAAGCGTCATCGTCCCAGCCCCGTGCACGATGAGGCCGAGACTGATTTCACGGCAATGTTCTCTCGCAAGGAGGCTGCTCCAGCCCCTTCGGAGTCCCAGTATTCTACCCCTTCCTCTATGAGCCAGGTCCCAGCGCTTGACACCATGTCTTTCAAAGACGGCTGCGGATTTTGCAAAGACGGGACATACTGCGTCTGCGCAGACACATCCCTGGCGACTCCCGCCATGACCCCTAACGATACTCTCCCCCCTATCTCTCATCAGGCCCAGACCCCTCCTCCCTCAGAGACTGATGTTGTTTCCCCGACACTGGCCATGGAGATGACAGCCGATGGCGCTGTCAAGTTGCCACGTCGGACACAGAACCAGTCTTCACAGAGCCGAGGTTGCGGTCCCAAAGGACCCGGCACCTGCGCCCAGTGCCAGGCTGATCCTAAGTCTGGACTCTTCTGCCGTCTTATGGCCGCCAACCTGGACCGCAAAGGGGGCCCTGGTGGTGGATGCTGCGGCGGAAAGGGCGCAGACGGCGGCTGTTGCAAGACACGGGCACCACCACCCCCTCCGAAGGAGAAGATTTCCCTTCCCAGCCTACCTAGTCTCGGCCTAAGTTGCGCCGAAGCCTACCAGACGCTGTCAAGCCATCGGAATTTTTCCAAGGCGGCTGATGATATCGGCTCTTGGTTGCCAAAGCTCAAGGCAACTCCCAAAGCCGGCGCCCGACCTCAGCCGCCAGGTGCAATGATGCCTATCGAAGTAGAGGCAGCGAGCATCATGAGTGTCCTCAAGGACTTCGATGTTCGATTTGGGCGGGGATTCTAAGAACAGTACTACGAAAGGATGTGTCTAAAAAAAGGGGAAATGTGACAGCATTATGCGTCTATTAGGGCAATGCATGGACTGTACATAGTCACAGCATGCCAAATGGGGAAACGGTCAGGATCAGGTCGGATAGCGGTTGTATTATACCCATGTTTATCGTGAAGCGGAGGAAGCTTCACCTCGGTCTTATGCATCAACGAATCTACGTGTCTATTCAACGTACATGACGATTGCCCTTGCTTTTTGAGATTGTGTATGTGTACTTATGTGGTGTGTGTGTGACGTCGAGGAGTCCCACTTCTTCATGGCACTGCCGGACCACTTCGGCAGGTCAGAGTTGAAGACTGGGGCATATGATGAATGGTTCTAGAAGGACGAACTAGGGCTTGTGGGATCAAGGGATTGGCCAGTAGGGCACATGCCGAGAAAGCAATGCGACTCGATGAGGACATGATGGTGGGACAGGGTCGATCCAGGGAGGAGCCGACATGGATGTGGACTATAGCAGGTTGAGCAATCGGGGTTGTGGGCATGGATGGAGCATGCCCACGCTAGCCAACGCACACAATAACAATATATCGAGAACACGGTTTATAGGCAAGGGAACCGTGTGTGAGTGAGCAACAGGGGACGGGGGGATCTTTTGCTGAGGGTGTGGATTTCACCAGCCGCGACGGGAGGCCTGGCAGCGAGAGGGGATGAGGGCCACGTTGTGGGATTGCCACTACGACTTATCTACGCATATGGACACCTAGTCTACGCACCTCGACGTAGGCGGTTGTACATGCTTGCCTGCTTGCTTTCCCTGTTTGCTTTCCCTGCTTGCTTTCCCTGCTTGCTGTACGAAGTACGTGCCACGAGCTCGCAGATGGAGAAGGCAGGATGGCTGAGGTGCCGACACGACACGACGCTGCCATGACACGCCCGCCCCCAAGGGTGTGCTTGCTTGGAGATGATGCCCCGTGCTGGAAGATTTGACGATGGAGGCGCGCTGACGTGCATGGTTCTACACAACGCTGTGCGATGCTGAAATGGGAAATGGAACAGTGGTTCTCAGGAGACGTATGCCAGCTGGCGGGTCATCCCACGTTCGATTCTGACCGAGCGTCTTACTGTTTTGCTTTCACCTGTACGTAAAGTCAAGGCCTGTGCTCGTGGGCGAGCAATGACGGAGGCTCAGGACGGAGAGGTCCAAACGCTCGTCGGCATGTGGTGAACTGTTGAGACGGAGGTGGGACGGAGGTGGGCCGGGTGTGGGGACGGAGCGCCAACGCACCGGGCTGGCGGCTCACCCCGAGGCGGCTGGGCTGGCACGACCGGGACGCATGCATTGGCCGGGGGCATTTCGCCAGCCAGCGTGGACGACGTTGAGGATTACATTTCTGCACAACGGGACAGGCACGATAGAGGCAAAGACGGGGACTGGATGACTGGATGACTGGAAGGCTGGATGACTGAAGGAAAGCGCTTCAGAGCAGGCAAAGCCAGCCCAATCCCTGCCAAGGTCGGTCAGGCCGGACCCGGGCCGGCGCCAGCTGGTGTCGAAGGTCGGTGACGGCGAGCGACTCGTGACTGCTGACTGGTGGCTGGAGAGGCTGGTGGCCAGCGAGACCTGCTGCGTCTCTATTGCTTTGCCTGCCATCTGCTTTGCCTCTCGCGGGCGAGGATGCCATCTGACAGTCGGTAGGGGGAAGGGGCAGCGGTCTGGCAGCCGGTGATTGGCGCAGAGGACGCGATGCAGGACGAGCAGCGAGGTGGAGGCGGCGTTGTACATGATTGGGCCCGGGACTGGCGTGTGTGTGTGGTGGTGCGTTGGCAAACGACAGACACACGCAACGCACGCACACGGACACACGCGCGCACATGTTTCTCGCTCGCAGATGGGGGAGCCTGCTGGCGTGGACGATGCGCATTGGCTGGAGGCGCTG